>JABUQX010144650.1:25000-30646 GCA_015478945.1 Trachelipus rathkii | reverse complement strand
ATATTAATAATAATAATAATAATAATAATAATAATAATAATAATAATTATAATAATAATAATAATTACTTGGCTGTCTGACTCTTAATAACAGGAGGAAGCTGTAAAGAATCTCCGACCAGTATAAATCGAGTGCAAAAGAATAAAGGTCCTAAAGCTGCTGCTTCCAATACCTTTATATATATATATATATATATATATATATATATAGTTATATATATATATATATATATATATAAAGAGAAAAAAATAAAAATAAATTTATATATATATATATATATATATATATATATATATATATATATATATATATATATATATATATATATATATATATATATATATATATATATATATATATATATATATATATATATATATATATATATATATATATATATATATATATATATATATATATATATAAATAAAATTAACCAAATATTATTTATTAATTTATAAAATATAATTTACTCTTAATTGCATTTTATGTTTGATTATAAAATGCAATTAAGAGTAAATTATATTTTATAAATTAGTAAATGATATTTGTTTAATTATAATTTAAAGAAATTACAATTATACAGACATTAATTAATAATAATTAACTATATTGAATAATTGTTTTTAATTAACTTTCGCTAAATCCTATGAAAACAATTAATTAGAACTGATATTATATTATATAATTCTCCTACAATTATAGAATAATTTAAAGGAGTCAGAACAAAAAATAGAATTATTTGATCGTACCTCTCTGTTAAATTCATAGTTGTAATAAAATGAAACCCTCTTCACTAAGGTGAAAGGTCGAGAGGCTGTTTCCTTAACCTTTCACAATATATATATATATATATATATATATATATATATATATATATATATATATATATATATATATATATATATATATATATATATATATATATATATATATATATATATATATATATATATATATATATATATATATATATATATATATATATATATATATATATATATATATATATATTTATTATACATATAAAAAAATTTTAGTCTGATACCGATACCGATACAAGTACTCACAATTTTTTCAATGCTGATACTGATACCGATACCAAAATTTTTGCTGATACCCGATACCGATACTTTTATCCCTATATATGGGCCTTCCATTAAATATATATATATATATATATATATATATATATATATATATATATATATATATAGTATATATATATATATATATATATATATATATATATATATATATATATACTGTATATCGAAGTACTGGTTAACGAAACCATAATATTCTCTACACTGCGGCGGTACCCAGGCCGTAGCTCGCGAGCAACTATCGTTTAATTGTGGCTAGTGGATTAGGGATTCATCACGTTTATTAAAAATAAAATAGTTTTAAATTTATATATATATATATATATATATATATATTTATATATATATATATATATATAATATATATATATATATATATATATATATATATATATATATATATATATATATATATATATATATATATATATATATATATATATATAACTCCAACTGAAAAGGCCAATCTCTTCGGTCCTCTATCTTAACCCTGGACGATTCTGGCATTCCTCCTCCTCCTCCTTCTCCTCTCAGGCGTCCTATGTCTTTGCCTGTGATTACATTTGATCGGGTACATGGGCTTCTGAGATCTATGAACGTTAGGAAGGCGGTGGCCCGGATGGCATTCCTCCCGAAGTTTGAAGGAATGTGCTTACGTGCTGACCCCGCCCCTCGTTCAACTATATTCTCTATGTCTCAATACTAGCACTTTCCCTCAGTGTTGGAAGCACGCACATGTCCAATCTATTCCGAAAAAAGGAAGCCGCTCTGATCCTTCTAACTATCGTCCTATAGCTCTCACTTGTATTCTATCTAAAATCTTTGAAACCCTTCTCAACTCTCATGTCTTAGACCATCTGGAATCTCATTCTCTTCTTTCCGATCGCCAGTACGGCTTTCGGTGTTCAAGGTCTACTGGCGATATACTTTCCTATTTAACCGATTTATGGTTTTCCGCTCTTAGGAACTACGGGGAGACTTGCGTGGTGGCGCTTGATATATCCAAACAATTTGACCGGGTATGGCACGCGTCACTGCTCTCTAAGCTCCCCTCCTTTGGGTTTCCTCCTTCTCTTTGCTTACTTATGTCTAGCTTTCTTTCAAGTCGCTCAATATCGGCTGTGGTTGATGGAGCGACTTCTTCTTTTTCTGTCAATAGTGGTGTTCCTCAGGGTTCTGTCTTATCTCCTACTTTATTCCTACTTTTCATTAATGATCTTCTCACCTGCACATCTAACTCTATCCACTCATATGCCGATGACTCGACCCTTCATTCTTCAACTCATTTCAATTCTGCTCCCTCTTTTACTTCTAGAATTGCCTCTCGTCTTAATCTTTCCGATTCTATTCTCGCTGATCTGGATAGAATTTCCGGATGGGGTCGTCTCAACCTTGTGAAATTCAATTCTTTAAAAACTCAACTTCTGCAAATCTCCCTCTCTAAAACACCTTCTAACTTTCCGATCTCTTTCGACGGCTCTCTCGTTTCTCCTGTTGACAATATAAAAATCCTTGGCCTTAACATAAACAAAATTTTCTGAAACCTCACATCACAACGGTTGCTAGGGCGGCCTCAAAGAAACTGGAGTTCTGTTTAGACTGCGAGACTTTTTTTCCTCTTCTCAGTTACTCCAGCTATACAAGGGTCTCATCCGCCCTTGTATGGAGTACTGTTCTCATATCTGGGGGGTCTCTGGTTTCACCCGGCTTTTGGACAAAGTCGAGTCAAAGGCCAAAAGGCTTATAAACTGTCCTGTACTTTCCAGTTCACTTGACCCTCTATCTTTGCGGCGCGATGTTGGTGCTTTATCTCTTTTCTTTAGGTACCGCAGCGGCAGGTTTAGGATTTTAGACTACTTGTAATCACCGCTTTATGATTGCCTTGCAGATAATTGCACAAAGTGGCGGCAGGTGGGACCCAGGTTAGTTCGTTGCGGTGCTTCCTTCTTTCCTGCCACCTCTCTGTGGAACTCTCTTCCATCTTCTGTGTTTCCTGCTGAATTTAATCTCCCTCACTTTAAAGCCTGCGTCTGTGCTCATCTGCGTAATTTGCGCTAGTGGATGAAATTTTGGCGTGCAACGCTCCCTCCCTGAATAGGGCTCTGCTCGTGAGTGGTGGTGACAACTATATATATATATATATATATATATATATATATATATATATATATATATATATATATATATATATATATATATATATATATATATATATATATATATATATATATATATATATATATATATATATATATATATATATATATATAAAGCCGTTTTCGTTTTTGCATTTGTGCTTACGAGACGTAAGAAATGCTCGAGTTTGCGTTCGTTTTTGTCAAACTTACCGAAAAATCGTAAGAAATGCTCACCAAACGTAAGGAATTTCCTTCATTCTTTAAGGTTGCTATTTCCCGTGCTTGCCGGATTTAAGCACGTTCTTACGAAAAAATGTAAACAAACAAGATGGCGGCGTGGTAGGCCCCGTCTGAATTGATAAAGTTTCATTCAATAAAATCAGCTTTAAATCTAATTTCTTCCAAATGGATAAACCCTCACAAATAGTTGATCAATTATTTGTAATATAAACCATTTGTTATTTTTTTCTGTTTATTCCAAAGCCACATGCTCTATCATAACGAAATCGCGGTCGTTTAAACAGGAAATTCTTGCTAAAACTGGGTGAGCATTTCTTATCGAGCGTAAGCACAAATGACAAAAACGAAACGGTCTAAATTAAAAGCAAAGAAAATACTAAAATTCATTCTATCGTAAACGCTTCGTATTATTACAATTATGATTAAAGGAGATAGAACTAAAGAAATTAGTTCCAAGTAAAACATTAGTGGGCTTTCTACTTCTATTTATCGCAAGCCCACTAATACTTGGGACTACCTCTTTATTTCTATCTCCTTTATTCATAAAATTGCGGGCCTAGCATACACAAGCCCTTGTTATTTGTTCTGATTGGGAGTTTTTCCATGAAATCACCTTTCGCCGTAAATTTTCTAGCTTTTTAGCTTTTATCCCTCTAACCTTTTTTGATAAACTTGTTTATTCGTTTCTCGATAACACTTATCGCCCTTAAAAACTACTGCATAGGATGTTCCTAAACTTCCTGTTTACGCTCGGCTTCAATACATTTCAATGATCTTCACTTTCAGATTAGAAACATCTTAAACAAAAACTTTCCACAATGCAAGTTTCTTATGTTTTTTATTAACAACAACTCAGTTGGCAGTTTCTTTAAGATTAAAGGAAGCATCCCCATGAACTTGAGGTCACACATCGTTTACAAATATAAATTTGCCGACTGTACGTCGACTATGTAGGTAAAACTTTCCAAAACTAAAGATGCGAGCCTTCAAACACATGGACATTTCTTTTCGAACTAATCCCATCACCAACCAGAGAATTTAGCTGTCAAAGATCGCTATGACCTCAATAGGCACCCTATATTTCTTCAAAATTCTCCATACTTCAAAATGCTTTTACAGATGATGAAATTAAAATTTAGAACTTTTATATATATAAACATTTCAAACCTACATTTAACATCCATAAAACTTCATTGGCACTCCTGATTGCCTGAACCACTTCCCGAATTTCGTAAAACGAACACGATTTCTTACGAGATTTACTTTTGTTTTGCAAACAATTGGAATCAGCTTTTGTGATGGAGCCCGTCGATTTCGGATAAACAAAAAATAAATAAAAATAACATGGTTTATATTACAAAAAAAATTGATCAACTATTGTGATGGAGTTAATCGATTTGGAAGAAATTAGATTTAAAGTTGATTTTATTGAATGAAATATTCATCAATTCAAACGGGCCTACAACGCCGTCATTTTTTTTTGTTTACACATTTTCGTAAAAACGTACTAAATTCAGCAATCACAGGAAATAGCAACCTTATAGAATTAAGGAAATTCCTTACGTTTGGTAAGCATTTCTTACGATTTTGCACTAAGTTTAGCAAAAACGAACGCAAACTCGAGCATTTCTTTCGTTTCGTAAGCACAAATGCAAAATCGAAAACGTCTATATTAACATAGAGTGGGTAAGATAGATACGGAAATTATCAGACAAATTGCGGATATATATATATAACTTGTTGTTTTCTATCTCCCCGATATCCATAGCTATAGTATCATTAAACACCTTACTAAAAGGGATTAAAAGTTTATATGATCCGGCCCTGTTTTATTGGAAAGAGAACGACGAACTGATAGGCATCATGTGTGCTCATGTTGATGACTTTTTCTTTGGAGGGAATGACGTATTTATAAGTAAAATCTTGAGAAGATTTAAAGAAAAATTAAAAATAGGGAGTGAAGATCAAAGTGAATTCAAGTATATTGGAGTGAATGTCAAGCAATCGCATGAAGATATTATGTTAGACCAAACAAAATATATTGAGAAGATAAAAATACCTGAAGAGGAGAAATACTTAGAAGAAAGAGTATTAAACGAAAAAGAAAAAACTGAGTATAGATCGGTGATAGGCCAATTGAACTGGATAACCCAGCATACCAG
>JABUQX010144650.1:17500-20000 GCA_015478945.1 Trachelipus rathkii | reverse complement strand
GGATCTGATCTAGAACACCGATGGTGCGCGATCGCGATCTAGTACACCCGTGGTGGGCGATTCCTGACTACAACCCTTCATGTGGTGATTTGATCTTGATGTACAACACTCCATGTGGTGAGCGGATCTTGATCTAGAACACTCATGGTGGGCGGATCTTGATCTAGAACACTCGATGTGGTGGTTAACGACCAAAGTACACCTATGTGGTGGGCAGATTTATTTACAATACCTCCATGTGGTGGATGGAATGTAACAGACTCATGGTGCAGCGTAGATCTTGATCTAGAACACTCCATGTAGTTGGCGGATCTTGATCTAGAACACTTCATGTGGTAAACGGATCGTGATCTAGTACACGCCAAGAAGATTAGTGATGCGATGAGACCTACGATCTTTTCTCGGCCTAACCGGGTATTATAAGGCCTTCGTTCCAAATTATGCATCAATCGCGTGTCCATTATTTGATCTACTCAAGAAAGGGAGTCCTAGAAAGGTTAAGTGGGAGGATAGCCATCAAAAGGCGTTCGAAGTCTTGAAGATCATGCTTACAACTTCCCCTGTTTTACGGCTACCCGATGCGAGTAAAGGATTCGTTATACAAACTGACGCGTCGCAAGAAGCTATAGGCTCTTGTCTCTTGCAAGAGTACGAAGATGGAATATTCCCGGTGGCTTATGCTGGAAGGAGGCTATCCGAAACTGAAAGAAGGTGGAGTACTATCGAAAAAGAAGGTTTGGCCATAATTTTTGCAGTAAAAAAATTTGATAATTATATATATGGTAAGGAATTCATCCTACAAACCGACCATCGTCCGCTTGTATATATGCAGAAGGCAAAATTCACGAATTCAAGAGTGATGCGTTGGGCCATGATGTTGCAAGGTGTGAAGTTCACTCTCCAGTCCGTAAACGGGAAAGATAACGTGATAGCCGATTTTTTATCTCGGCAGGTTAATTAACGACATAGAAGCATCATACCCCAATGTCGTCTTAGAAGGGGGGTGTGTCACGTTATAAGCACACCGAGGTTGGGAATCTGAGCTTCATCACTCACGATCGGCCAAATAAATTGCATCAAATAACTATCGTCTAAATTATGGAGAGAATTTATTATTTTATCAATTTATTAGTAATATTATTATTATTCAATAAGGATATTAATGTTGGAACTCTATATATTAATTTTTATTAGCATTATTATTATTTTTCAACAAGGATATTAATGTTAGAACTCTATATATTAATTTTGATCAAGTATTACGAATTCTGCGCTAAAAATTATTTATAAACTTAACATTAGTTTTGTATGCAAAAATATTATAATTTTATTTGGTAATCTGGATACCGTCCAGATATATATATATAATGTTAAATTATGTATGGGGCTTTTTGCCTAATCATTTCGTGCTATAAATATCTATTAAAATATTATATAGTAGTACTTAATCTTTTCATCAGAAGCTCACTACGTTCACCTTGTAATACTTTCTTCAAAATTGAATCGTTTTTCATCAGGAGCTCACTTCGTTCACCTTGTAATACTTTCTTCAGAATTGAATCGTTAGAACTTATAAGGAAAAGATCTTCATCTTACTAAACAGTGAGATTATTAATCCCCTAGACAACAGAATTAGATCTATATTTATAAGAACCCCAAGAGTAATATATATATATATATATATATATATATATATAAATATACCATATATATATATATATATATATATATATATATATATATATATATATATATATATATATATATATATATATATATATATATATATATATATATAAAGGTTCATACTCACGGTTTAATGTAATTTCTTGCAATAGCTTGCAAAAAAAGGGAAAAAAACTTCTTTTGGTTCGAACTTTGTTACCGACATATAACTGGATAAATAACTTAAAAGATATTCCTTTCTTCGACAACGTCTTGGTATCTCTGATTTAACCTAAAAATAAAATACTATTTTGCTTATGCGATACTTGTAATTACATTTTTTGCAACGTTTCACTTCTAAAATAAATTTACAATAGTCTATAATTGCAAGAAAACTGCTATTATCATTACAGATGTCAAATAAATTATACAAATTCATCTTCAAAGTTTGCACAAAATTAACAACTAAAAACACATGTTACCTCCATGGCGTAAAATTTCAAACTAAGATTTCTGCTATAAAACCAGTGTTGCCAGACAGGCTATGAGAAATTACCCACTCTCGTGACCGAAAATATCCTCTTAAAGGAAAAATTACCCTCTACCAATATATATATATATATATATATATATATATATAGATATATATATATATTATATATATATATATATATATATATATATATATATATATAAATATATATAAAGAATAATAGTAAAAAAATATATATATATATATATATATATATATATATATATATGAGAGCTGGAAAGAGATGGTGGGGTGAGAGATGGTAAAAACTTGGTTACAGTCTCAATGCCGGAAAGCTCTGAT
>JABUQX010144650.1:5000-10000 GCA_015478945.1 Trachelipus rathkii | reverse complement strand
TTTACCCAACCACCTGATAAACTGTGGGCTCAGTTTGACGTCCAAATCACTGGTCGTTAAAGGTTTTTTTTGTTTGAAACTATTTTATAAATAAATAATAAATACCTTCAACTGCACAAAAACCCAAAATCACTTCTTCAAAACTAAAAAAAAAACACCTTAAAAAGTATACCCTAAAAAGAAAAGATATAAACAGATTAAGTCATGTCATACAAGTCTAAAACACATCCATACACCAATTCACCTTCAATCAAAAGGATGAATTTGGAACAACCTCTATGAACAGAATAGGAAGAATAGTAGGTAATAGTGAGAATAAAAATAGTGAAAGAAGAGACAGTATATTTATGGAATGTCATTCCTGCCCAACCTTTTTCTATTCACTTTCATATCAAATACACATCTCTTATTCCCACAATTATACAGCAAGTGAAAAATATCAAAAATATGCAACTCTTGGTCCATGGATCATTCTTCAAATGTTTGAAATTTTAAAATTTCCCTGATTTTTTGGAATTTCAGGGAATTTCCCTGACTTTTAGCAGCATATCTTAAAACGTTTCCCTGACTTTCCTGACTCAATTTTTTTTTCTCCCTCTGACTTTCCCTGACTTTCCAGAAAGTGTGAACCCTGGTGTCACATAGTGCTATGTGAGTGCCACCTGAGTGCCACTTTTTCCAGTCTTTCTAGCCTCCCTGAACCCAGAAATAGCCCTGGGCACATGGGTGTCTACCCCTAGGTTATAAGGGTATGAGGAATCGAATGGTGTATATTACAAGTTGCTAGTATGAGTTAGCTTTTTCTAGCCTACCCTGATCATAGAACAGTCCTAATATTGGTTGAAGCCTACCCCTATGTTATAAGGTATGAGGATTCTAGAATGGTATATTATAAGTTACAGGATGTTTCCTTTCTAACCTTTTCTAGCCTACCCTGCCCTACATCAAAGAACAGAGCTAATATTGATGTCTTCCCCTAGGTCATAAGCGGACTATCAGGGCGCAAAGACAGGCAGCCCCGCACCCGAAGGTGCACCCCGCCGCGTTCCCGCCCGCCACGTGCGCCCGCAGGCACAATATTTCCGCGTAACCACCGCCGCGTGCGCCCGCAGGCGCAATATTTCCGCGTAACCGCCGCAGCGTGCGCCCAAGCCGGCTAATATTTCCGGCGGTGAACGAATATATATATATAGGAGGTAGAGAGTATATATATATATATATATATATAGAGAGTAGCGCGTAGGTGTATATATATATAGGTGTTATATATATACTAGGAATCATTCATTTTTATTTCATACTTAAACATTTTTATTAAAAAAATTTTATTAAAAACATTTTACGATCCTAAAACTGTAACTCATTACAGACCTATTATTATTATTATTAACACATATTTCATAGCTGTGATATCAATGTAAACTATTCAAAGAATTTCTTTTCAAATATACTATGAGTCATTCATTTTTACTTCATACTTAAACATTTTTTATTAAAAACATATACTTTACAGACCTTAAAGCAGTAAAACAGTAAATCAATAACTCAAATGCCTAGCAACAGAGGGAATAGTAAGGCTTTGTTTTACTGCTTTACTGATTTACTGCTTTATTGCTTTACTGCTTTACATCATATATTTATTAACATTATTTTTTTCTTTTATATTTTTATTAATAATTTTTGTTTAAAATATTTATTAAAATTAAAGAAGAAAAAAATCACAGTGTCTGATGTATGTTATTTTGATTTACTACAAGTAAACGTAAAACTTTATGAGAAACATACATCGAGCAGATCGAAGGAAGCAAACAGTAATCAATAACGCGCCGCTGCTCAGCAAAGGTGGATTAGTAGGCTTTTGTTTTACTGCTTTACTGCTTTAACTCATATATTTATTAACATTATGTCATACATTACATATATTTATTAACATTATGTTTTCTTTTATATTTTTTATTTTTGTTTTAATACTTTTTATTTATTATTATTTTTAGTATTTTTATTATTTTTATTATTATTTTTATTATTTTTATTATTATTATTTTTATTATTATTATTTTTATTATTATTTTTTTATTTTTATTATTTAATTTTATTATTTTTTATTATTATTATTTTTATTTTTATTATTTTTATTATTATACTTAGTGTTATTTTTTTCATGAATATTGTTATTATTATTTTAATAAATATACACACAAACACACACACTTACACACACCCGCACACACACACGCACACCCACACGCACACACACACAATCCTTACACACACACACCCTGTTTAAACATATCAAATAAGTTCTTTCTTGAATATAGCATATTTTATTTAATTATATTAAATAGTTAAACTAAGTATAATTGCAGTATGGTCATTCAATTTATAAAAAAAAATTACTTTCAGTTTAAAACTTCTATAATAAATCATTATCTTTGAACAAAGAATTTATTATTAACTGTTAATACTTTTTGTTTATAAATTTTATAACTATCAAGTTTTAAAATAATTTTTACTAAAATTTTATGAAATTTTATTAAAAACATATATTTTACGTACCTTAAAGCAATAAATCAGTAAATCAGTAAGGCAAGCCCCTAGCAGCCCTCTACACCAAGCTATGCCACGTTTTGTTCTATTGACTTACTGCTTTACATCATCTTTAGCCATGTAATAAGTATAAAAATAGCAAAATAAGTTCTTCTCTGTTGTTAACATAACATGTATTTTATTAAAATCATCTCTAGGTTTTTATTTAAAAAAATAACTAATTATTCACTTACATTTATATTATTCGTTCAATGTTAACTAAAAATATTTCAAAGTTTTTTAAATAATTTGGATTTTCTTTATTATTATTATTATCTATGTACATTGACAATCCAACACGAGCACAACAACGCTGCTAGTTCTTTATACACAGATACGGTAGAACCGACCCCCTTTCTGTGTAAAATGTGTGTTGAAATAACTATCGCCTAAATTTAGGATAAACCTTTTTGTACCCCTGGGTGATTTAGGCCTAATACCAGGTCAAAAGGTAATTAAAGTATAGACAAGATTCGTGAATCAATGTATTATTTTTATAAATATATTTCAAACTGACCTCTTTCTGTAAAATGTGTTGAAATAACTACTTTAGGCCTAAATTTAGGCCTAAATTTAGGATAAGCCTTTTTGTATCCCGGGCTGATTTAAGCCTAATACCAAGTCAAAAAGTAACTGCATAGACAAGAATCGAGAATCAAATGTTATTATTATTTTATAAATATATTTCAAACTGAAACATGCTGGATCGGTAAGATCCTTTAAGCAGGTAAAAAGGAAATGCTTTCCTTGTGAGTGGTCGGAGTAGTTTTCCCCCTAGTTCATATGATTGGTCGAGAATTATTTTATCGCTTTTTGGTTTTAAGGTATGTAAAAACATGTTTTTTCATATCCTGAGCCTTACCTGTGATTGGATGAAAATTAACTTAGTTCTTTAAACTTATATTTGAGCCGGCGTGTTTTAGACCCTAACTCATTTTAAAATCATACGAGAGAGAGAGAGAGAGAGAGAGAGAGAGAGAGAGAGAGAGAGAGAGAGAGAGAGAGGAGAGAGAGAGAGAGAGAGAGAGAGAGAGAGAGAGAGAGAGAGAGAGAGAGAGAGAGAGAGAGAGAGAGAGAGAGAGAGAGAGAGAGAGAGAGAGAGAGAGAGAGAGAGAGAGAGAGAGAGAGAGAGGAGAGAGAGAGAGAGAGAGAGAGAGAGAGAGAGAGAGAGAGAGAGAGAGAGAGAGAGAGAGAGAGAGAGAAATTGCGCATCTGCGCCATCCGATTTAGACAATGATATATATATATATATATATATATATATATATATATATATATATATATATATTTATGTTATAATATATATATATATATATATATATATATATATATATATATATATATATATATATATATATATATATATATATATACGTTATATATATATATATATATGATGGGTTGATAATTAAAACCTTTGCTTTCGGGTTTCCTCAACCCGGTACCCGTTGTTGGTAAAGCAAGGCGTGTTACCACCCGGACCAGATGAGCTAAAGGAAACTAGACCGCTTACTCTGCATTACTATCTTCCCGGCAGGAAGAACAAGGCACTAAGGCATATCAGTGCTCTTAGACGGTGAAATTTGGCAGACTTTCCCGCTCACACTCGGGTCAAGAGTCGACAGGGTTTGATTCAGGGAGCAATGATATCAGTAACAAATTTAGAACTGCTAACACACACGCTCACAGTTCGTAAAATGATAAGGATAATTAACCTCCCCTGCTGGGTACCCGCACCCTCGCTGTTGGTAAAGCAGGCGTGTTACCACCCTGACCACGATGAGCTGAAAGGAAATTCAATCGTTAACTTCTGAAAGACACGGCAATCTTCCCAGAGAAAGAACAAGTAAGGCATGTCAGTAGTGTTGATAAGCTCAAAACCTTTCAACTACCAACACCACCCTTCAGCAATGCGGGACATGGTACGTGATATATATATATATATATATATATATATTTCTTAGAATGTATATAGTATATATATATATATGTATATATATATATATATGTTATATATATATATATATGTTATATATATATATGTATATATATATATAAGGAACGTCTCGTGGCGCGGAGGTTGAGTTGCCGCCTCTCATACGAGAGGACGCTGGTTCAAATTCTCCGCGTAGCAGTTGGAGTTTTATCTACCTGGGAGCAAGAATTAAAACTCGACTGCGACATTGGTGGCGCTGGTTTGGGATAGCCGGCCTTAAAGTTTTCGATTTCCTGTGGTCCCCCGTGTTACCCCCCTGCATAGGGGATAAAGCATGTTATAAAAGGTATATTTATATACACTTGCATACGAGGATAAATTTATAGTAGCAAATATATTTGAATATGCAGTATATATTATATATATATATATATATATATATATATATATATATATATATATATATATATAATGAAGC
>JABUQX010144649.1:20000-21082 GCA_015478945.1 Trachelipus rathkii | reverse complement strand
TCCCGCTCATTTAGGGGTAGTCCGCTAGCGCACCTCCGCACCTCGAGAAAACGTAGTCCGCTAGCGCTCCTCCGCACATTTTTTCAGACCATCAAACCTCCGCTATCGCAAGTCCGCATGTCCGTCCGCACGTCTCTCGCTAATAATGTGCGACTTCAAAAAAGGTTTTAATAAGTATATATCTTTACAAAAAATTTATTTATAATATTATATGAAAAATTGAATGAATATTTACAAAATCTCAAGATTTTCCACTTCCTCCTCAATGTCGTCTTCAAAGGACAAGAGATCCATATTACCTTTCAAAAAGATTAGGTGCTCAAATTTAAAAGCAGTTAAGGCTGACCTCTTTGCCCTCAAAATATCCCCACCAATACTAAATATTCGCTCTATAGCCGCAGAAGAACTAGAGAGAGGTGTATTATATTTTATGAACAAGTTCAAAAAATTCTGCCTATGCTGAAAGGGAAAGATGTCCTTGGTGAGAGGAGTGCTGGTGTTAGTTCACTTCCAGCAGTCCATTGTTAATTTAAGGTCCTCACCTAAATCATTCTTCCTTCCTTCCGAAATATTTTGACCACCCTGTCCACCCATAAGAAGGTCTATTTCTGTCCAAGACTTTAGTAGAATCCATGAAAGCCTCTGACTCCTGCAGAGCTGATGATAATGTTGGGCCGTATCAGCTCAGTATATATATATATATATATATATATATATATATATATATGTTATATAGTATATATATTATATATATATTACATATAGAAGAAATATATATATATATTATACATATATTATTATGCTATTATTATTATTATATATTATACATATATATATATATATATATATTATATATATATAAAATATATATATATTATATATATATATATATATATATATATATATATATATATATATATATATATTTTTTTTATTTTTATATTTATATTATATATATACATATATATTTATATATATATATTTTTCTTTTTTTTTCTTTTCTTTTTTTTTACAGAGATAAACACCATCACTCACGGGCAGAGCCCTAATCAAGGAGGAGGTGTACTCATTTAACGTCCGAG
>JABUQX010144648.1:22500-25103 GCA_015478945.1 Trachelipus rathkii | reverse complement strand
GTCCATCAAATAGTTCTTTTTCTAACTCTTTCAAAAAAAAAAAAAAAATGCAAATCATTTTCTCATATTTGGGATTATTGCTGATGCCATTGATTTCTTGTGGCTCAATAAATTTGTACAATCAACAAAAATTTTAAGTATTTTTAGCAATTTTCAAGAACTTCCTTTGTTTCTAAGTACAGGTTTCTAACGACTACTGCAATATAAAATGAGAGTCATGTCTTTTGTTCAAAATTCTTTGAAAGCATATGATACTGGCTATTACATCTGGTTTGTATATCCTGAATAAATCTAGCTGGGGTAAATTAAATCTAGTTTAAGATATTCTTCATACTTGGAAATAGCTTTAGCGAGTGATTAAAATGACCTACGATTTGTTTGCATATGAATATATTTTTTTACGTCTCTTTTGTTCAAATATGGCATCATTGAGAACTAGTGCCAAAGAGTGTAAAAGCAAGGTAATTTCTGAAATCCTGCTTGCGTAACTCCTGCAGCCATATTAGGTGTGTTATCCCTTACTATAACATATGAATTTTATTAGCAGGAATGTTGAATTCTTCCATAACAACATTTTGAAGACAATCACTTATATTAGATGCTGTGTAAGATACGTGAAAAGGTGAAACTCGAAGGATAGCATTTATATTCAATACCTCCAATTATTACAAGCCTGCAAGGCAAATATTTCACTGCTCACTTACGAGTTCACGGGTATAATTATCAAAACATATTACATAACATGACTAACGAAACATTGCCAAATGTCTGCCTGTCTGAAAATCCTAACATGATATCTTAGGCTCTACGTAAAGATGCGCCGCTCAATCAAGTTTTCTTTAATTAAATAGAATTCAGGAAGAACTGAAATTAAAAATCAATACGGCAGACTTCGAAATATTGTTTTTGAAATATCATAAAGATCGAATAAAAATTATTTTCAGATTGTATACCAAAGAATCGGTCAAAGAATCGGTATAATTTTGCCGATTCCGATTCCGATTCCGATTCCTGAAAAACAGCCGATTCCTCCGATTCCGATTCCGATTAATCGTCCCATCACTAATATATATATATATATATATATATATATATATATATATATATATATAGGGATATAATGATATATATATATATATATATATATATACATATATATATATATATTTTTATATATTTATATTTATACATACATACATACATACAGTAAATTATTATGATTATACATACATGCTATTATTATTATTATTTTCATTGAAAATATATAAAAATATATATATATATATATATATATATATATATATATATATATATATATATATATATATATATATATATATATATATATATATATATATATATATATATATATATATATATATATCAGAGGCGACTCCCGCACTCGTGCTACTCGTGCTCAGCACGAGTTGACATTATAGAAACGATCTATTTTTGCAAATTTCATAGTTACGATAATATGCTCTTTCTGATTTTCTTTTTGCGTAAATTGGTCAAATAAATGAAATTATTACATAATAAATATAAAAGATTATGCAAAATTGAAACGAAAAAGGGAAGAATAGCCGCTATTAAATAACGCTTTTAACACATTAAAAATAGCACTAATCCGTGCCCAAAGCAATTGGCGGATATCTTATTTGTGAATTTATAGTAAAAAATTGTTTATAAATACTGTGTTTATAATTGATATATTTAAATACTATACATAATAAATAATATTTTATAACAAAAAATATTTAATAAACATATAAAAATAATAAAAATATTACAAAAATACTTTAAAACAATATTAGAAAAAAGAATAACTTAAAGTTAATCGTAAAATGAACAATAGAAAACGGTTTCGATATAAAAGAAATTTTTTAATAGGAGTAACTCAAGCATTTATCTATCTATCTATCTATCTATCTATCTATCTATCTATCTATCTATCTATCTATCTATCTATCTATCTATCTATCTATATATATATATATATATATATATATTATTATTATAAATATACAAAATAAAAAAAATATATATATATATATATATATATATATATATATATATATATATATATATATATATATATATATATATATATATATATATATAAAATATAAATATATATATATATATATATATATATATATATATATATATATATATATATATATATATATATATATATATATATATATATATATATATGGTTATTATATATATATATATATATATATATATATATATATATATATATATATATATAGAGAGAGAGAGAGAGAGAGAGAGAGAGAGAGAGAGAGAGAGAGAGAGAGAGAGAGAGAGAGAGAGCGCGAGTAGTAAAAAAAGTTACTAGATCGTCATACTGATATATATATATATATATATATATATATATATATATATATATATATATATATATATATATATATATATATATATATATATATATATATATATATATATATATATATATATATATATATATATAGATACTTCTTCCGAGAGTAAAGAAAAGGAAACTGTTCCTGAATATATGTCTTTTGAAGGAGACATAATTATGAACTCTGGTGAAAAAAATGAATTAACAACAA
>JABUQX010144648.1:12500-17500 GCA_015478945.1 Trachelipus rathkii | reverse complement strand
ACCTATTTCTTCCCACCACACAACTCTCTAATAAGTTCATTCCCAATTTTATTAATTCTTCTTACACCTAACACACCTAAGATTGTTCATCTGAAAACATTGAACTTTAGATCAATACCTCTTATTCCAGACCATAGCCTCACTACTATACATTAATACAGGTAACAACATACCCTCATGTAAGACCCTAGCGCACTCAAGACTTAGTCCCTTTAATCCACCAAACGATTTAATTGCACCAGCCACCCTCCTGCCTTTCACAACTTTCCTACTACACTCTGCATCATCCATTCCATTTTCATCCAACATTTATCTTAAATATTTAAACTCAGACACTTTTTCCAGCTGTTCACCATCTAACATAACTTCACACCGAGGACTGTCTTCACTCACAACCATAACCTTACTCTAATCCACGTTTACTTTCAAACCCTTCCTTTTACACACTCTACCAGATCTTTCAACCAATCCTCTCAAAGTCTCTTCAGATTCGCCACACAAAACTAAATCATCCGCATATAAAAGGTAGTGAACCCTCCACTCTCTTCCATTCTCCATTATTCTAACACCATCCTCTGCCACCCCACCTCTAATTCTTTCATAACTCCATCCTTATACAAATTGAATAACCAAGGAGACATTACGCATCCCTGGCTCACTCTGCTATTAATTTTAAACCAATCACTTTCGACTCTATTTATTCTTACACACGCTTCACTAGTCATACATACTTTTGATTACATTCAGAAGCTTACCACCAATATCATATATGACTAACACCTGCCATAGAGCTTCCCTATTAATCCTATCGCACGCCTGTTGCAAACCTATATGCAGTTTATTCTTCTCCTCCTTCTTTCCCAATCATTTGTTTCAATGTAAAGTTTGGATCCACACACCCTCTACCATTACTAAGCACATCTTGTTCTTCACCAATCAGTCCTACAGTCACTCGACGCACTCTTTCGACCAAAATACCAGCATATATCTTCCCTACAACACTCAATAAACTAATTACCCAATAATACCTACAGTTACCTTATCCCACCTACCCTTATATAAGGGTACTATTATTGCTCTCCTACAATCCCTCGGAACTATACCCTCCATAAACGCTTTGTTGCACAACTTCCAAATCCAATCAATCACCATCTCGCCTATATACTTTTACTAGATTGACGAAAAAATTTTATTATTTCATTCCTCATATTTTTAAAATCAAGTTAATTAAAACTTTCTGACAGAGGATACAAAATTTCGTCATCTTATGTTAATTTTACAAAAGAACTTGATTTCCAAAAAACATTATTTCTGAAGAATGGGTTCCCAGAATTTGTAATTGATCCAACTTTTCGAAAATTACTTTCAACAAAATTTAAAGACAAATATCAGGCTAAATTAACAGCTCCTAAGGATATTTTGTATATGAGGTTGCCTTTCTGGGGAAAATCAATTACAAAAATTGACGTAAAATTGATGTGGTTTTAAAAACAAACTTTACACAGTTTAAATTTAGATTTAGATTTATATTTTCGAGTGAAAACAAAATTGGGAATTATTTTAAATTTAAAGATAAGTTCCCATTACCTTCATGCTCATCAGTAATATATCATTACAAGTGCGGTGACTGCGATGCCACCTACATTGGAAAGACAATACGAAGCCTTTCCATACGTATTGCTGAGCATAAAGGTATTTCATTTAGAACTCTAGTCCATTTACATCATCCCTCCTATTCAGCTATAAATGCTCATTCTCTTGAGGAAAACGAGCATATACAGGATAAGAATTTCGGAAAATTGTCCTAAACTGAGGAACCTGATCTTCAGTTGTTAGAATCCTTGTACATTTGGCATCTCAAACCAACCTTAAATGAAAATCTAAGTTTTAACAGTCTTTAATACTGAAGTGAGGTTTTGTTTAAATCATGAACTCTTAACCACATATTATTGCAATCATTAATTTATCTATATGGTTTATTTATTTCAATTTTATATTATTTAACTTTTAATTAATTTTATATAATATTTTTTTTAAAATTTTTTCTTTTTTTTAAAAATATTTTGACATCTGAGGATGCAATATAGTATAAATAACCAGAGCTATGGAATGAAATCAAATTATACAAAGTTTTATTTATTATATATATATAAATATATATATATATATATATATATATATATATATATATATATATATATATATATATATATATATATATATATATATATATATATATATATATATATATATATATATATATATATATATATATATATCAGGCACGGCTCGTCTAAAAAATATTGCTAGTTGCATTTTGTATGATACACATACACACACACACTATATATATATATATATATATATATATATATATATATATATATATTATATATATATATATATATATATATATATATATATATATATATATATATATATATGTGTGTGTGTGTGTGTGTGTGTGTGTGTGTGTGTGTGTGTGTGTGTGTGTGTGTGTGTGTGTGTGTGTGTGTGTGTGCGTGCGCGCGTGAGTGCGTGTGTGTTTCAAAAAAGAGAGCATTGATGACCGTAAAGCATTAATCTAAAAAAAATCAAAAATTTTACAATTATTTTAAAAAAGTTATGTAACTTACCTTTACAATTTTATTTAAAAAAAAAGTCCGCTCTTCTATCTTTTGATTGAGCAAATTTATCAATCACTTTATTATTAAAATCTTGTATGCCCATAATAAAGTCTTTCTTGATCGAAAGCATTGCTAAGGCGGAAAGTCTTTCTTGCCCCATGGTGTTTCTAAAAAAGGTTTTAATCCTTTGGACGTCATCGGAATGGTTATTAAAACTTTCAATAGTTTCACACTTTTACTAAAAGTAGCTTCCAAGTGATTTTCTGTAATGAAATCGAATAAAGTTATGGCTCCAGACATAGAACGAAATTCTTCTAGGCTATAAATTATAGATAGTTCTGTTTTAAGTTTCTTTATGTCAATGAAAGTGTACACTTTACAGGTTTCATTTATATTTTTCTCAGGAACGATGGAATCATTCTGGGGAAACATTTCCGGCAGAAATAACTTACCAACAATTAAATGTCCTGAGAATGTAAATCTATCTTTTATCTGACAAATAATTGAGATGATTGATAGAGGGATTTGGAGGTGTGTAAAAGGAGGGTTTGAAAGTAAACCGTAGATGAGAGCAAGGTTATGGTTGTGAGTGAAGACAGTCCTCGGTGCGAGGTTATGTTGGATGGGAGCAACTGGAACAAGTGTCTGAGTTTAAATATTTAGGATATATGTTGGATGAAAAGGGAACGGATGATGAGAGTGTAGTAAGAAAGTTGTGAATGGTAGGAAGGTAGCTCGTGCTATTAAACTTGGTAGATGTAAAAGGACTAAGTGTTGAGTGCGCTAAGGTCTTGCATGAGAGTATGTTGTTACCTGTGTTATTGTACAGTAGAGAAACTATGATCTGAAATAAGAGGTATAGATCTAAAGTACAATATGTTCGGATGGACAACTTAGGTGTGTTAGGTGTGGGACGAATTGATAAAATGAGGAATGAACGTATTAGGGGGTTGTGTGGTGTGAAGAAAGGAGTAAATGAGAGAATAAACGAGAGTACATTGAGATGGTTTGGTCATGTGGAAAGGATGGATGATAGTCGGTTGGTTAAGCGGTGTATAGAGGTGAGTGTGTTGGGAATCGACCGGCTGGGAGACCAAAGAGAAAATTGAATTGAGTCAGTAAAGGAATGCCTGGAGGAGAGGAATGTGAGTTTGGCAGAGTCGAGAATAAAGGTGCATAATAGGAGTGAATTTCTGGGTTTTGTAAGGAGGTATGGTTGCTGGTTTTGTTCAGGGGATGAACCCCACATTGACGAGATGCCACAGTGAGGGTACGTCGCAGTCCCTTGAAGCCCTAGGGTGAATTTTTCTGACTGCGACGGGTTCTCACTTAAAGGTATAAAGGGGGCGGTAAGGCTGACGTCATATTCTTCTACTACTTTTCTGTTCCGGTGTGTGTTACACACCTTACACCCAATCTTGGGTACAAGAGGATAATAATAATAATAATAATAATAATAATAATAATAATAATAATAATAATAATAATAATAATAATAATAATAATAATAATAATAATAATAATAATAATAATAATAATAATAATAATATATATATATACTATATATATATATATATATATATATATATATATATATATATATATATATATATATATATATATATATATATATATATATATATATATATATATATATATATATTATTTTAGCGAAGATTTATTTATAATTAAGTTGAAAACTTATCGAAATTGCGCTTCACAAGAACATATAAACAAAAAATTTAAAAGCGAGCAAATTTTTTTTTATATCGTTTATTTTTCAAAACGAGTTGAGACAGGCCCTGCAACGAAGTTTTCCCTATTTAGTTAATGTTAAATCATTTAAAACATTTTCAAAATATTTCGTTCAGTATCCCGATGAGATACGTTTTAAGGAAAGTTGCATTATAATTGCAACGCGAGGAAAATCGAAGCCTTATATATACTTCTTATACGCGTTATATATATATATATATATATATATATATATATATATATATATATATATATATATATATATATATATATATATATATATATATATATATATATATATATATATATATATATATATATATATATATATATATATGAGTAAATATGAAAAATTTTATGACAAATAATTAAAAAAAACAAAATATCGTTTATAAAAAAAAAAGTGGTCGTTACACAAACAAACAAAAAAGGCAAGAGCCGCCACATATATATATATATATATATATATATATATATATATATATATATATATATATATATATATATATATATATATATATATATATATATATATATATATATATATATATATAATGACATACATTATATTTGTAAATTTAAATTTATTTAGAATACATAAGAAATAATATAAAATTA
>JABUQX010144648.1:0-7500 GCA_015478945.1 Trachelipus rathkii | reverse complement strand
TCTTCATTTAAAAATGTATAAGGGAAGAATCCTTTGGTTAGGGTTTTATCATCAATGCCCATACATTTAGGCATGCTTTTCAGTGCACAAGGGGTAAAAAGCAGTGTGTCTCTAAACATTATATTATTATTTGAGCCCATTGATATTATTTTATTGCCTCTTTTTATACTGCTAATAGCTTTCGAACTTGGATGAGTCAGTAATGAAGCATATATGAATTGATGATCAAACTTGCCGCCATTATGGGCGGCTACAACTATTTTTGACTTTTTCTTCTTCTCCGAAAAATCCATTACGAAATCAATGAATTGTTTTACAGGTGATTTTTCATCTTCTATTTTAAATGTTTTTGTACGAGGGCCACAATGTTTACATACATTCTCACCTTCCATATTTGTGCATTCATCACATATCATTTGGCATACTAATAAGTAAGGTTGTAACTTTATTTTTCTACGTCCTTTAGCATTAACACCTTTATCTTGTTGGTAGGTCTCTATGTCGTAGTAACAGGTATATACCTTAGGTTCTTCATCCTTCCTCTTAACATCCTTCTTCTTATCGTTCTTCTTCATGTTTATATGGTATTCGTCTTCTTTAGGCTCGTACATTGTACTACATGTTTTGCAATATGCTTTTGTACAGTCGTGTTTAAATTCTCCTCTGCGCTTTTTATTTATTAAGGTAAGACATAGTTTACAGAATTTTATTTTCTCGCATGTTTTATTATCTTGATGATTTTTAAAGCATGTTGCACTGTAAAATTTACGATTGCAGTCGACGCATTCATGAAAGATATCGTTATGTCCAACTGATCCTTTACATTTGCTATCTAAACATTGACGGCATCCGTAATGTTCACAATCAAGTTTATGGGCTATGTTATTACTATTGAAAGTGTAACAGCAAGTACAAAATATACCATTCATATAAGCTTTCTTTTTCTTGGTGTTCTCGAAACATAGCTTTAACTTATCTTCAGCTATAGCGTAGTAATGATCATTTCCATCATATCCAATAATAAATAAAGGGTCGTTTCTGTTTTCATTGGATGGGTTATATATTATTTTAGCACCATTACCTTCAGGGCCGAATACGACGATACGGCAATTTTCGGTGTCTTCGATTTTTTTGAAATCGGTTACAATAAAAGGTTTATCATATTTCATTCCACATTTATTAGCCAGTGTTACTGCTTCGTTTTCAATTGTACTAACGTGAATGTTTCTGGGTTCCATGCCTTCACTTACTGTTTTTCTATAGAGTATAATTGCTCTGAAAGCACATCCGACAGGGCCTTTAGAAAGGTGGCCTTTAGGAATATGTGGATGTTTAAAAGTAACATTTAGAAGTGTTAATATATCGGCCATCTTATCTGTCTTATCAGTTTGTCCGTTGCCCTGTGGTACACGAAACACATTGGCAGTAACTTTAAATTTAGCGAATGAAGCTTTTTCGCCTGACTGGAAGGAGTGCTGCAGGCGTCTTAGAATCTCAGTTACAGCATTACCTATAGCTATATCGTGATAGTTTATATTAATGTAGAATTTCCGATCAGAACCTTCTTCTCCAAATGTGAAACTTATCCCCACACGCATTCTTAATGCGTTATAATCAACATCATGTTTAATCTCTTCGATTACTTCTTCTATGACTTTTTCAAATGATTCTTCAATACTACGATTGTTATTAAAGAAGCTTTCATCTGTAATTATTACATCATAAGTGTGTCTGTCCATTGTTGTATTAAGCTCTTCCATAGATACATGATTTATAGTTGCTATGCGGGTCTTACGCTTCTTATTAGGAATACCTCCTGTTGATGAGTTGGCCATTCTTTTCAACTACTGTAATGATATAAGATGGAAATAGTATAAACATCTATTTAAGAGCTAAGAGAAATAGATGTTAACACCTCTGTATAAGGTGCAGGAATGAGATATTTTGTTTTTTTCAGGCCTTTATATACTCTCAGACACTTTACATTTGATACTAGTTATAAACATAGTATACTACATGTAGATACGTCTTTTAAGAAACTATACTATGATGGTAAAACAAAGAATAAAAACAACTATTTCGACATCATCTATATTAAACATGAAAATAATAATAATAATAACATAATATAATAATAATAATAATAATAATAATAATAATAATAATAATAATAATAATAATAATAATAATAATAATAATAATAATAATAATAATAATAATAATAATAATAAAATTAATAATAATAATAATAATAATAATAATAATAATAATAATAATAATAATAATAATAATAATAATAATAATAATAATAATAATAATAATAATAATAATAATAATAATAATAATAATAATAATAATAATAATAATAATAATAATAATAATAATAATAATAATAAATAAATAAATAAATAAATAAATAAATAAATAAATAAATAAATAAATAAATAAATAAATAAATAAATAATAATAATAATAATAATAAAATAAAATAAAATTAGATTCATTCGTTGTGTTTTGAATTAACAGTTTTAATAATAAAAATAATAATAATAATAATAATAATAATAATAATAATAATAATAATAATAATAATATAATAATAATAATAATAATAATAATAACTACTACTACTACTACTACTACTACTACTACTACTACTACTACTACTACTAATAATAATAATAATAATAATAATAATAATAAAAATAGCAGTAATGGTATAGAGAGAGAGGCTGTGCAAAAGGTACCTTCTGACCAAAATATATGAAAATATTAAATATCAATTTAATACCATCATAATGCTCCTGCAAATTTTACGAGCATTCATTAAAATTAAACTGAAATAAATTGTTTAAAGTTACTCATTTTATAAGCATATATATATATATATATATATATATATATAGTATATATATATATATATATATATATATATATATATATATATATATATATATATATATATATATATATATATATATACGGTAAATGCCTAGAACGTTTGTTGCACTACGAAAACGATACTATTCATTTCGGAAAATATACGAATTATTTTGGAAAAAATTTAAAAATATAATGAAAAAGTAAAAGAATTGATATATATATATATATATATATATATATATATATATATATATATATATATATATATATATATATATATATATATATATATATATATATATATATATATATATATATATATATATATATATATTTTTCACTTCACACAAAGCGTGTAAAAATTAGGCTATGGTAATTTTCCTTTTAAATTTGACATATGTAACTAAAGTTATTAAAGCATAATTAGGCGAAATTTGGTTTAAAGCCATAGCTCATATCTCAAAAACTACAATATCTACATGGAAAAGGAATACATTGTTGAAATGATGGTCCAACTTTAGTGCTGAAAATTTTAAAAATAAAAAATATATCTCAAAAACTACAATGGCTACAACGAATAGGAATACATTTTTGGAATTCTGTAAATTTTAGATAGAAAATAAAAAAAAAAAAAAAAAAAAAAAAAAAAAAAAAAAATTACTATAATTATTAATAATAATTTTTTAAACTAACGAATGCCTCATAGGTATACCGCTCAGGCAGCACGAGTCGGGGCCTCTCGACCTTCAGGGAGCTAAGGTTGTATTTGGATGTCGAGGGGATCCTCTATATATATATATATATATATATATATATATATATATATATATATATATATATATATATATATATATATATATATATATATATATATATATATATATAAATATATATATATATATATATATATATATATATATATATATATATATATATAAAAAAATATATATATATATATATATATATATATATATATATATATATATATATATATATATATATATATATATATATATATATATATATATTTATATATATATATATATATTTATATATATATATATATTTTATATATATATATATATATATGTATATATATATATATATATATATATATATATATATATATACTGTATATAAATCAGTGAAGATCATTTTTCAGAAATATTAATTCTTCTTTTTTCGTGTTTTATTATACAAAAAAAAAAAAAAAAAAAAAAATTTCAAAATTTTTAATTAAATTAATAAAATTAATTTGATACATACGTTCTATACTTCACCTATATATATATATATATATATATATATATATATATATATATATATATATATATATATATATATATATATATATATATATATATATATATATATATATATATATATATATATATATATATCTGACCCAGACGCTCATATAATTTTTGCATTCACCTGAGCATTTGAGCTCATGAGCATGCACCAGCAACCCTAATGTACCTAACGTCTATGCTCCTATATTCTTGTCACAATAGTGTCTGTTTGCCTTTGCGCCTATGCGACTTTTCGCATCATGTGTCTGATAGGCAAATTTATTTTCAAAATAGATTTTAGCGAGATAATAAAAGCATACTTCTATAAGGTAGAAAAACACTTTTATTAATTTTTGTAATTAAAATACCAAAAGCTAATATCTACTCTATGCCATGGTATTCATTGTTTTCTCCTAGAAGGATCAACACTATAGCTGAAGAAGTTGAAAATTTTCATAACCTTAGTTGGCAATTTATTTGTAGTTAAGAAATACTGAGCTAGTTATATATATATATATATATATATATATATATATATATATATATATATATATATATATATATATATATATATATATATATATATATATATATATATATATATATATATATATATATATATATATATATATATATATATATATATATATATATATATATATATATATATATATATATTATATGGTGACTCATGATATGGTTGCCTGAGTATAGTAACTTTTGCCACTGCTCTCCTATCTCCTCCCTTCTTTAGGCTTCCTTCTTCTCCTTGCTTATTTATGGATAGTTTTCTTTCAAATCTCTCAATATCGGCTGTTATTGATGTAGCGACTTCTTCCTCTTCTTTAGCCAACAATAGCAGTGTTCATCTGGGTACTGTTTTATCTCCTACTTTATTCCTACTTTTCATTATTGGTCTTCCACTTACACATCTAACTCCGTCATTCTCCAATTCCTTTCGTTGCGGGTAGCTGTAGATGATTTATCTCTTTTCTATATGCATTGCGGAGGTAGATGTCCCGGGTGGGGGGGAACTTTTCACTCGAACATCTTCACCTTTACAATGCGCTCGTAGCACATGGGGATGCTGTACCAGTGAATGAGCATTGTGGATGATATTGATAACTCCAAGCTTGCTTGCTGTGTTGCTTCCTTCGTTCCTGCACCTCTGTTCTATAGAATTCACATCTATCTTCTGTGTTTCCTGATGATTTTATTCTCTCACTTTAAATCCAGGGTCTGTGATCATCAGCATAGTCTGCGTGAGCTGATGAATAACTGTTGTATACAATAACCCATTCTTGAATATGGATCCACCATTGAGTAGAGGTGATAGGTGTAATATATATATATATATATATATATATATATATATATATATATATATATATATATATATATATATATATATATATATATATATATATAGAGAGAGAGAGAGAGAGAGAGATCACTAACAGTAAAAAGTTACTGGAGCCTCCGTTAATATATATATATATATATATATATATATATATATATATATATATAAAATTTTACTATATATATATATATATATATATATATATATATATATATATATATATATATATATATATATATATATATATATATATATATATATATATATATATATATATATATATATATATATATATATATATATATATATATATATATATATAAGTTTTACACTGGTTTTTAGAATGATACAAGTTTGTTATGCTTCTAAGTTCTAACTTTTAAGATATATATATATATATATATATCGGTATATATATATATATATATATATATATATATATATATATATATATATATATATATATATATATATATATATATATATATATATATATATATATATATATATATATTTATATTTTTATTTTTTTTTTTTTTTTTTTGGTTAATACTAATTAAATTACATTTGAAAATCCAATATTTACTAATGTATTTATCCTAAATCAGGCAAAGCTATTCTACATTTTTATTAATCATTGTATCTGGAATCATTCGCTTATAAACACCAATATATATATATATATATATATATATATATATATATATATATATATATATATATATATATATATATATATATATATATATATATATATATATATATATATATATATATATATATATATATATATATATATATATATATAAGTTTTACATCGGTTTTCAGAATGATACAATTTGCCACGCTTCTAAGTTCTAACTTTTAGGGGTAAAAATTTTTTGTTTCTGTTTATATGGTTGGCTATAGGTAATGTGAATTATCTATTCTCCTTTGACTAGTCAGACTTTTTAAAATCGATGCACCTAAGCGGCATTGTGCCTGATAATTGACTGGTTGCAAAAGGCTCTTAGGCAAAACTCTATGACTCTATGCAAAGCTCTGATATATATATATATATATATATATATATATATATATATATATATATATATATATATATATATATATATATATATATATATATATATATATATATATATATATATATATATATATATATATATATATATATATCGATTTCTTTTTACTTTATGCCAATATTAATTAAAATACATTTGAAAATTCAGTTTTTGTGTATTTGCTATATATATATATATATATATATATATATATATATATATATATATATATATATATATATATATATATATATATATATATATATATATATATATATATATTTACCTCAGCGCCTTGATCTGTGTCCTATATATGGCCGAATGAATAGTAAAGAAACATCTACCTGCTTCTTCACGCTCCAGTTGCCGTAGAAGTCTTGTTCCTTTTTCCTAATCGCTGTGAATGTAAAATACGGGCTAATATAAACACATATTTAAGACCAAAGAAGAATATATGATAACACTTCTGTATAAGGTATAAGAGAGAGGTATTTAATGTTTTAAATTCTTTATTTCCTCAAACACTTCATGTATGTAAACATAATTCCTATCATGAAGTTATAACCCTAAATAAACTATGTAAGGAAACAATACAAAGAATAAAAACAAAAACTTTTACAACCTTTACAATAAACGTGAAAATAATAATGATGCTAATAATAATAATAATAATAATAATAATAATAATAATAATAATAATAATAATAATAATAATAATAATAACAGTAATAACTAATAATAATAATGATAATAATAATAATAATAATAATAATAATAATAATAATAATAATAATAATAATAATAATAATAATGACAATGATGATGAAGGGCGCACGAACGCGAAAGCGTTTCACGATAAATCGAAACGGTTAAACACCCGTCTGAACTGAACGAAGACATC
>JABUQX010144647.1:10000-27500 GCA_015478945.1 Trachelipus rathkii | reverse complement strand
TTTAATTTGAAAAATTTATTTCAATTCTAAAATCTTGCAAACTACAACTCTTCAGCACTTGGTAGTTGATCTGAGAGAGGCCCGAAAATCTTTTTTATATATATTCAAGTATCATTATAATGCCTACAATAGTTGGTTCCGGAAAAAAAAACTCAATTTCAACAATTTCATTCAGGGTAGGACATGGTATCCGAAAAGGTATCCCATTCCATCCCTAAAATTTTTAAGCAAGATTCTTCTATGCCCAATTACTTTTCTTGGAACATAGAAGTAGCGAGAGATGAGTTAGAAGCCCACTCTCTTAAATTTAAAGCAGCCTCTGCAAATAAGCATCTGGTTTCAAAAAAGTAATTTTGTTTCCTCATCGGTGTCAAATGTATTGAAGAGGTTGTCTACATAATTTTGTTCGAGGATGGCATCTTTGTATGCCGTTTGGGATTTATTTACATGGTGGTGGAGGCATGTTGCCAATAAAAATGGACTGCAAGTTGCTCCAAATAGTACTGATTTGAACCTATATGTTACTATATGTGATTGAGGGTCGGAAGGATCTCTGACCCATAGGAAACGAGTTGAATCTCGATTCTTTTCTGCCAAACGAATGCCTAAAAAAGCTTTTTCAATGTCAGATGAAGTTGTGCATTTTTTAATTCTGAATTTTAATAATAATTTTCCTAGATCTGTTATCAGGGACGGACCACTGTGTAAACAGAAGTTTAAACTGGGATTATTGGATGAGCAGTCATAGACTAAACGTAGTTTAGTCGTAAAAGAATTTTTACGCACCCCATGATGTTGGTTTTTTATACTGGGGACAAAGAGCGGTGTGATGCTCAGGAGACTGACAAGTATAACACTTTTTAGTGTTTTGGCACTCAGGTGTAAGGTGACTAGCACCCAAACACTTTCGGCACCAACGATGATTTTGAACCAATTGGTTACGAAGTTCAAGGGTATTTATGAGACTACAATTGGAGGTATAATGACTGCTGTTACATAAACGACATTTTATAAAATTATTTTGATTATTGGGAGAATTGTTGTTGCTATAATTATTTGTTGGACGATTTTGATGGTTATAATGGTTATTATTATAATATGGGGGTTTATTTTGATTGTTAGGGGGATTATTATTGTTAAACCTATTATGGTTGTTGTTATAATTAGGTTTATTTTGGTTAGGTTGGTAATTTGGTTTATTATGGAATTTTTGAAGAGCTGTGTTCACGTTGGTATTAAGCACAGTTGATTGTTTTGGTTTTGCTGCTTGTCCCTTCCATTTGTTATTGGAAGGTGAAGTATGCTCTGTTTTTTGGGAGTATTTTTATCCTTGTTGGATAAAGTTTGCCCTGAGGCTTCTAAAACAGTAAGTGCTTGATTTAACATTTCGAGAAAATAATCAAGGGTCCAACTTTTACTGGCATTTTCCCAGACAACCTTTACTTTGATTTGTGAGGGAAATTTTTGAGCCAGTAAATCACCCAAGAAGGTAGAGCCAGTATCGTCGTCAACGATCATGCCCTTGGTTTTTAAAGATTCGACATAGCAATGTATATCAATGGACACTCCACTTCTGAACTCTCTCTAAATGGACATAGCACTTCTGAACTCTCTTTCTCTCTTACAATAGACACTGCACTTCTGAACTCTCTCTCAATGGACGCTGCCCTTCTGAACTCTCTCTCTCTCTCTTTCTCTCAATGGATGCTGCACTTCCAAACTCTCTCTCAATGGACGCTGTACTCTAAACTCTCTCTTTCAAAGGACGCTGCATTTCTGAATTTTATCTTAATGGACTCTCCACTTCTTTACTCTTTTTCTCTCTTACAATGGACAATGCACTTCTGAACTCTCTCAGTGGACGCTGCACTTCTGAACTCTATCTTTCTCTTTTACAATGGACGCTGGACTTACGAACTCTCTCTTAATGGACGCTGCACTTCTGAACTCTCTCTCTCTCTCTCTCAATGGACGCTGCACTACTGAACTAGCTTTCTTTCTCTCTTACAATGAACGCTGCACTTCTGAACTCTCTCTCAATGAACGCTGCACTTCTGAACTCTCTTTATTTCTCTAATAAAGTGGACGCTGCATTTCTGATCTCTCTCAATGGACACTGCATTTCTGAACTGTCTCTTTCTCTCTTACAATGGAAGCCGCACTTCTGAACTCTCTCTTTCTCTTTTACAATGGACCTCTCTCTGATCTCTCTCAGAAAAACGTTTTACAACTCTGAGAAAAACGTTTTACAACTCTCTCTCTCTCTCTCTCTCTCTCTCTCTCTCTCTCTCTCTCTCTCTCTCTCTCTCTCTCTCTCTCTCTCTCTCTCTCTCTCTCTCAATAGACGCTGTACTTGTGAACTTTATCTTTCTCTTACAATGGACGCTGCACTTCTGAACTCTCCTTCTCTCTTACAATGGATTCTTCAATTCTGAACTCTCTTTCTCTCTTACGATGGATGCTGCACTTCTGAACTCTCTATTTCTCTTTTACAATGGACGCTGCACTTCTGAACTCTCTCTCTCTCAATGGACGTTGCACTTCTGAACTCTCTCTCTCTTAATGGACGCTGCACTTCCGAACTCTCTCTCTCAATGGACGCTACACTCTGAACTCTCTCTTTCTCTTTCAAAGGACGCTGCACTTCTGAACTCTCTCTCTCAATGGACGCTCCACTTCTTTAATCTTTTTCTATCTTACAATGGATGCTGCACTTCTGAACACTCTCAGTGGACGCTGCACTTCTGAACTCTATCTTTCTCTTTTACAATGAACGTTGGACTTACGAACTCTCTCTTAATGGACGCTGCACTCCTGCCTCTCTCTCAATGGACGCTGCACATCTAAGCTCTCTTTCTTTCTCTCTTACAATGAACGCTGCACTTCTGAACTCTCTCTCAATGGACGCTGCAATTCTGAACTCTCTTTCTTTCTCTCCTAAAATGAACGATGCACTTTTGATATCTCGCTCAATGGATACTGCACTTCTGAACTGTCTCTTTCTCTCTTAAAATGGACGCCGCACTTCTGAACTCTTTCTTTTTCTCTTACAATGGGCGCTGCACTTCTGAAATCTCTCCCTCTCTCAATGGGCGCTGCGCTTCTGAACTCTCTTTTTCTTCTTACAATGGACTCTGCACTTCTGAACTCTCTCTTTCTCCTTTACAATGGACGCTGCACTTCTGAACTCTATCTTTCTCTCTTACAACGGATGCTACACTTTTGAACTCTCAAATTACGCTGCACTTCTGAACTCTCTTTTTCTCTCTTACAATAGATGCTGCACTCCTGAACTCTGTCTTTCTCTCTTACAATGGATTTTTATATTCTGAACTCTCTTTCTCTCTTACAATGGATGCTGCACTTCTGAACTCTCTATTTTTCTTTTACAATGGACGCTGCATTTCTGGACTCTCTCCATGGACGCTGCATTTCTGGACTCTCTCCATGGACGCTGCACATCTGAAAACTCTCTTTGTTTCTTACAATAGACACTGCACTTCTAAACTCTCTTTCTTAATGGATGCTACACTTCTGAACTCTCTCTTTCTCTCTTACAATATACTCTGTAACATAGCACTTCTAAACTCTCTTTCTCTCTTACAATGTATGCTGCACTTCTGAACTCTCTCTCAATGGACGCTGCACTTCTGAACTCTCTCTCAATGGACGCTGCACTTCTGAACTCTCTCTCTCTCAATGGACGCTGCACTCTAAACTCTCTCTTTCTCTTTCAAAGGACGCTGCACTTCTGAACTCTCTCTTAATGGACGCTGGACTTCTTTACACTTTTTCTCTCTTACAATGGACGCTGCACTTCTGAACTCTCTCAGAGGACGCTGCACTTCTGAACTCTCTCAGTGGACGCTGCACTTCTGTTCTCTATCTTTCTCTTTAACAATGGACTATGGACTTACGAACTCTCTCTTAATGGACGCTGCACTTCTGAACTCTCTACTTCTTTTACAATGGACGCTGCACTTCTGAACCCTCTCTTACAATGTACGCTGCACTCCTGAACTCTCCATGGACGCTGCACTTCTGAACTCTCTTTCTTTCTCCCTTACAATGAACGATGCACTTCTGAACTCTCGCTCAATGGACGCTGCACTTCTGAACTCTTTCTTTCTCTCCTAAAATGGACGCTGCATTTCTGATCTCTCTCTCTCTCAATGGACGCTGCACTTCTTAACTCTATCTTTCTCTCTTACGACGGACGCTACACTTTTGAACTCTCTCAATGGACGCTGCACTTCTGAACTCTCTTTTTCTCTCTTACAATGGATTCTTCAATTCTGAACTCTCTTTCTCACTTACGATGGATGCTGCACTTTTGAACTCTCTATTTCTCTTTTACAATGAACACTGCACTTTTGAACTGTCTCTTTCTCTCTTACAATGGACGATGAACATCTGAACTCTCTCTTTCTCTCTTACAATGGGCGCTGCACTTCTGAACTCTCTCTCAATGGGCGCTGCCCTTCTGAACTCTCTCTCAATGGGCGCTGCACTTCTGAACTCTCTATCTCTTTCTACAATGGACTCTGCACTTCAGGACTCTCTTTCAATGGACGCTGCACTTCTGAACTCTATTTTTCTCTTTTACAATGGACGCTACACTTCTGAACTCTCTCTTTCTCTCTTACAATGGATTCTTCAATTCTGAACTCTTTCTCTCTTACGATGGATGCTGCACTCCTGAACTCTCTCGCTCTCAATGGACGCTGCATTTCTGAACTCTCTTTCTTTCTCTATTACAATGAACGCTGCACTTCTGAATTCTCTTTCTCTCTCTCTCTTTATCTCTCTCTAAATGGATGCTGTAGTTCTGAACTTTCTTTCTTTCTCCTACAAGATTTCAATAGGAAACGTGACCTATAAATAAGATTTCAATAAGGAAGTGACCTTTTAATAAAATTTTAATAGGGAACGTGACTTAAATACGATTTCAGCAGAATGCACCTTTTAACAAGATTCAAAAGGGAACGTGACATTACATAAGATTTCAATAGGGAACGTAACCTTTTAATAAGATTTCAATAAGGAACGTTACCTTTAAAAAGATTTCAATAGGGAACGTGACCTTTTAATAAGATCTCAATAGAAACGTGATCTTTTAATAAGATTTCAATAGGGAAAGTGACCTTTTAATAAGATTTCAATAGAGAACGTGACATTTTAATAACATTTCAATAGGGAACGTGACCTTTTAATAAGATTTCAATAGGGAACGTGACTTTTAACAAAATCTCAATAGGGTACGACATTAAATGTTTTACTGGATCGTGAATTTTAATAAGGTTTCAAATAGGAAACTTGACCTTTAAATAAGATTTCAATAGGAACGTGGCTTTTAATAAGATTTCATTCAATAGGGAACGTGACCTTTTAATAAGATTTCAATAAGGAACTTGTGAACTCTCTCAATCGACGCTGCTCTTCTTGAACTCTTTTTTTCTTACAATGAACGCTGCACTTCTGAACATATGTATGGGTAGGAATATATGATATATATATATATATATATATATATATATATATATATATATATATATATATATATATATATATATATATATATATATATATATATATATATATATATATATATATATATATATATATATATATATATATATATATATATATATATTTTTTGTTTAAAAAAATAACAAATAAAAAAAAAATGGTAAGTAATCGCAAAAGTTCTTTCCGCCTAGTCGCTGGTCGCTGGTTGCTGGTCGCTGTCGCTGTCGCTAATCGCTGGCCGCTGGTCACTGGATCGCTGGTCACTGCCGGGTCGCTAGTCGCTGGTCGCTGGTCACTGGTCGCTGGTCGCTGGTCGCTGGTCGCTGGTCACTGGTCGCTAGTTGCTGGTCGCTGATCGCTGGTCGCTGGTCGCTGGACGCTGGTCGCTGGTCGCTGGTCGCTGGTTGCTGGTCGCTGGTCGCTGGTCGCTGGTCGCTGGTCGCTGGTCGCTGGTCGCTGGTCGCTGGTCGCTGGTCGCTGGTCGCTGGTCGCTGGTCGTTGGTCGCTGATCACTGGTCGCTGGTCGCTGGTCGCTGGTCGCTGGTCGCTTGTTGCTTTGATTACAAGTAATGCTCTTTAAAGTATTTCCTAAAAGTTTTTCGTTTCTTTTAAAAGTTGACTTCTAAAAGTTGATTCCTTTGGAGTTGTCAAATTCACTGGTATTAATCTGAAGCTCCACAGTTAGTTTTTCACTGCACGAGTATCTTCAATGATAAGTTGATCATCAACATCGGATGCGGAACTAATTGGCGCGACATTTATCTCTAGATGAACAATTTCTTCTTTTTCAGTTTCTTAACTCTTGTCGGGTTCTGAAAATGCTATCTTATATTCTTGTTCAGCGCATACCTCTTCAAAGCTCATTTTATTAAAAAAAACATAAGATAATCTACTTTTCAACGTAGTTTTTATGTATTAATATTTTCTAACCCTTTGGCAAGAAGCAAAAGTTTGTTTTAATGGATTTATTACTTTATAGTACACTTACACAATTCAAAATTAAAATAAAGTTAAATATATTCTATTTTCTATGAGTTATGGTATAATAAATTAAAAAAAAAAATTTATGCATAAAAATATAATAAATAAAAAATAAAAAATATAATATATATATATATATATATATATATATATATATATATATATATATTTAAAAATATATATATATATATATATATATATATATATATATATATATATATATATATATATATATATATATAATATAAATATATATATATATATATATATATATATATATATATATATATATATAAAAGTTCTTTCCGACTGGTCGCTGGTCGCTGGTCGCTGGTCGCTAATCGCTGGTCACTGGTCGCTGGTCGCTGGTCGCTGGTCGCTGGTCGCTGGTCGCTGGTCGCTGGTCGCTGGTCGCTGGTCGCTGGTCGCTGTCGCTGGTCGTTGGTCGGTGGTCGGTGGTCGGTGGTCGCTGGTTGTTGGTAGCTGGTCGCTGGTCGCTGGTCGCTCGTCGCTGATCACTGGTCGCTAGTCGTTAGTCGCTGGTCGCTAGTCGCTGGTCGCCGGTCGCTGGTCGCTGGTCGCTGTTCGCTGGTCGCTGGTCGCTGGTCGTTGGTCGCTGGTCGCTGGTCGTTGGTCGCTGGTCGCTGTTCGCTGTTCGCTGTTCGCTGGTCGCTGTTCGCTGGTCGTTGAACGCTGGTCGCTGGTCGCTGGTCGTTTGTTGTTGATCGCTGGTTGCTGGTCGCTGCTCGCTGGTCGCTGCTCGCTGGTCGCTGCTCGCTGGTCACTGGTCGTTGGTCGCTGGTCGCTGGTGGTTTGTCGTTGGTCGCTGGTCGCTGGTCAATGGTAGCTTGTCACTGGTCGCTGATCGCAGGTCGATAGTCACTGAACGATGGTCGTTGGTCGCTGGTTGCTGGTCGTTGGTCGCTTATTGCTGGTCGCTGGTCGCTGGTTACTGTTTGCTGATCACCGGTCGATGGTCACTGAACGCTGGTCGTTGGTCGCTGGTCGTTGGTCGCTAATTCGTTGGTCGCTGGTCGTTGGTCGCTGGTCGTTGGTCGTTGGTCGCGGAGCGCTGGTCGCTGGTCGATGGTCGTTTTCGCTGGTCGCTGGTTGCTGGTCACTGGTCGCTGGTCTATGGTCACTGGTGGCTGGTGGCTGGTGGCTGGTGGCTGGTGGCTGGTGGCTGGTGGCTGGTGGCTGGGGCTGGTGGCTGGTGGCTGGTCGCTGGTCGCTGGTCGCTGGTCGCAGGTCGCTGGTCGCTGGTCGATGGTCGTTGGTCGCTGGTCGCTGATCGCAGGTCACTGGTCGCTGGTCGATGGTCGTTGGTCGCTGGTCGCTGGTCGCTATTCACTGGTCACTGGTCGCTGGTCGCTGGTCGCTGGTCGCTGGTCGCTGGTCGTTGGTCGCTGGTCGCTGGTCGCTGGTCGCTGGTCGTTGGTTCGCTGGCCGCAGGTCGCTGGTCACTGGTCGTTGGTCGCTTGTCGCTGGTCAAGCCACGTCGCTCATCGCAGCTCTCTCGTCGTTGGTCCGCTGGTCGCTGGTCGCTGGTCGCTGGTCGCATTGATTACAAGTAATGCTCTATAAAGCTCCACAGTTAGTTTTTCTCTGCACGAGTATATATTTATGTATAAAAATATAATAAATATAAAATAAAAAATATAATATATACAAATTATATATATATATATATATATATATATATATATATATATATATATTATATTATTATGTATATTATATTATTATATATATATTATTATATATACATATATATATTATTATTAGATTATATATATATATATATATATATATATATATATATTGTTGGTTATTATATATATTATTAGATTATATATATATATATATATATATATATATATATATATATATATATATATATATATATATATATATATATATATATATATATAAGGTTAAGGCTACATATATATTATTATATATATATATATATATATATATATATATATGAAAGTTCTTTCCGACTGGTCGCTTGTCGCTGGTCGCTGGTCGCTGGTCGCTGGTCGCTGGTCGCTGGTCGCTGGTCGCTGGTCGCTAATCGCTAGTCGCTGGTTGCTGGTCGCTGGTCAATAGTCGTTGGTCGTTGGTCGTTGGTCGCTCGCTAGTCGCTGGTCGCTGGTCGCTGGTTGGGGTGGTCGCTGGTCGCTGGTTGCTGTCGCTGGTCGCTGGTCGCTGGTCGTTGGTCGCTGGTCGCTGGTCGCTGGTCGCTGGTCGCTGGTCGCTGGTCGTTAGTCGCTGGTCGCTGGTCGCTAGTCGCTGGTCGCTGGTCGCTGGTCGCTGGTCGCTGGTCGTTGGTCGCTGGTGGCTGTTCGCTGTTTGCTGGTCGCTGGTCGCTGGTCGTTGAACGCTGGTCGTTGGTCGTTTGTTGTTGATCGCTGGTTGTTGGTAGCTGGTCGCTGGTCGCTGGTCGCTGGTCGTTAGTCGTTGGTCGCTGGTCGCTGGTCAATGGTAGCTTGTCACTGGTTGCTGGTCGCAGGTCGATGGTCACTGAACGCTGGTCGTTGGTCGCTGGTCGCTGGTCGTTGGTCGCTGATCGCTGGTCGTTGGTGCTGGTCGCTGGTTGTTGGGCGTGCCTGTCGCTGGTTACTGTTTGCTGATCACCGGTCGATGGTCACTGAACGCTGGTCGTTGGTCACTGGTCGTTGGTCGCTGGTCGTTGGTCGTTGGTCGCTAAGCGCAAGGTCGCTGGTCGATGGTCGTTGGTCGCTGGGTGCTAGTCACTGGTCGCTGGTCGAGGGTCGCTGGTCGCTGGTGGCTGGTCGCTGGTCGCTGGTGGCTGGTCGCTGGTGGCTGGTGGCTGGTGGCTGGTGGCTGGTGGCTGGTGGCTGGTGGCTGGTGGCTGGTGGCTGGTGGCTGGTGGCTGGTGGCTGGTGGCTGGTGGCTGGTGGCTGGTGGCTGGTGGCTGGTGGCTGGTGGCTGGTGTCTGGTGTCTGGTGGCTGGTGGCTGGTGGCTGGTGGCTGGTGGCTGGTGGCTGGTGGCTGGTGGCTGGTGGCTGGTGGCTGGTGGCTGGTGGCTGGTGGCTGGTGGCTGGTGGCTGGTGGCTGGTGGCTGGTCGCTGGTCGCTGGTCGCTGGTCGCTGGTCGCTGGTCGCTGGTCGCTGGTCGCTGGTCGCTGGTCGCTGGTCGCTGGTCAATAGTTAATATTTTCTATGAGTTATGGTATAATAATTTAAAAAAATATATTTATGTATAAAAATATAATAAATATAAAATAAAAAATATAATATATATATATATATATATATATATATATATATATATATATATATATATATATATATATATATATATATATATATATATATATATATTGTTAAAAAAAAAAAATATAAAAAAAAAAAGAAAATATATAAATATATATATGTTATATTATATATATATATATATATATATATATATATATATATATATATATATTATATGTTATATATATATTATATATATATATATATATATAAGTTCTTTCCGACTGGTCGCGCTTTTCTTGTCGTTGGTCGCGCTGGTCGCTGGTCGTTGGTCGCTGGTGGCTGGTCGCTGGTCGCTGGTCGCTGGTCACTAGTCGTTGGTCGTTGGTCGCTGGTCGCTGTCGCTGGTTGCTGGTCGCTGGTCGCTGGTCGCTGGTCGCTGGTCGCTGGTCGCTGGTCGCTGGTCGCTGGTCGCTGGTTGCTGGTCGTTGGTCGCTGGTCGCTGTTCGCTGGTCGCTGGTCGCTGGTCGCTGGTCGTTGGTAGCTGGTCGCTGGTCGCTGGTCGCTGGTCGCTGGTCGCTGGTCGCTGGTCGCTAATCGCTGGTCGCTGGTCGCTGGTCGCTGGTCGCTGGTCGCTGGTCGCTGGTCGCTGGTCGCTGGTCGCTGGTCGCTGGTCGCTGGTTGCTGGTCGTTGGTCGCTGGTGGCTGGTCGCTGGTCGCTGGTCGCTGTTCGCTGGTCGTTGGTCGCTGGTCGCTGTCGCTCGTTGTTGGTCGCTGGTTGCTGGTCGCTGGTCGCTGGTCACTGGTCGTTGGTCGCTGGTCGCTGGTCGTTAGTCGTTGGTCGCTGGTCGCTGGTCAATGGTCGCTTGTCACTGGTCGCTGGTCGCAGGTCGCTGGTCACTGAACGCTGGTCGTTGGTCGCTGGTCGCTGGTCGTTGGTCGTTGGTCGTTGGTCGCTGGTCGCTGGTCGCTGGTCGCTAATCGCTGGTCGCTGGTCGCTGGTCACTAGTCGTTGGTCGTTGGTCGTTGGTCACGGTCGCTAGTGCTGGTCGCTTCTTGTTCGCTGGTCGCTGGTCGCTGGCCGCTGGTCGCTGGTCGCTGGTCGCTGGTCGCTGCCTGTTGCGCTGGTCGCTGGTCGCTCTCGTCACCATCACTGGTCGCTGGTCGTGCTGGTCGCTGGTCACTGGTCGCTGATGGTTGGTCTCTGGTGGTTGGCCACTGGTCGTTGGTCGCTGTTCGCTGTTCGCTGTTTGCTGGTCGCTGGCCGTTGAACGCTGGTCGCTGGTCGCTGGTCGCTGGTTGCTGGTCTGCTGGTCGATGGTCGCCGGTCGCTGGTCGCCGTATCACTGGTCACAGCTCTGCCGGTCGCTGGTCGTTAGTCGTGTTGGTCGCCATCGCCATGGTCAATGGTAGCTTGTCACCGTCGCTGATCGATGGTCGATGGTCACTGTACGCTGGTCGTTGGTCGCTGGTCGCTGGTCGCTGGTCGCTGGTCGCTGGTCGCTGATCGTTGGTCGCTGGTCGCTGGTCGCTGGTCGGTGGTTAACGTTTGCGGATCACCGTCACGGTCACTGGAACGCTGGTCGTTGGTCACTGGTCGCGTTGGTCGCTGGTCGTTGGTCGTTGGTCGCTGGGTCGCTGGTCGCTGGTCGATGGTCGCTGGTCGCTGCGCTAGGCCACTGGTCGCTGGTCGAGGGTCGCTGCGGCCGCGCTGGTGGCTGGTCGCTGGTCGCTGGTCGTGCTGGTCGCTGGTCGCTGGTCGCTGGTCGCTGGTCGCTGGTCGTTGGTCACTGGTCGCTGGCGACCAGTGACCAGCTACCAACGACCAGCGACCAAGTAATCAGCGCCCAGCTGGACCAGGCGACCAGCATCAGTGATATGACCAGGCGACCAGCGACCAGCGATTAGAGCGACCAGTCGGAAAGAACTTTTATATATATATATATATATATATATATATATATATATATATATATATATATATGGTTATATATATATATATATATATATAAGGGTATATATATATGCGGTTATGTTTCGACTGTAGTAGCCGGTCGCTGGTCGCTTCTGGTCGCTGGTCGCATCGTTGTCGCTGGTCAGCTGGTCACTGGTCGCTGGTCGCTTGTCGCTGGTCGCTGGGTCGCTGGTCGCTGTTCGTTGGTCGCTGGTCGCTGCACGTTGGTCGCAGCGACCAGCGACTAACGACCAGCGACCAGCGACCAGTGACCAGCGACCAGCGACCAGCGACCAGCGACCAGCGCCCAGCGACGACCAGCGACCCAGCGACCAGCGACCAGCAACCAGCGACCAGCGACCAGCGACCAGTGATCAGCGTGACTATGACTCAGTGACCGGACGTCCACGATTCAGCGAGGCCCAGTGAATGAACGACCAGCGACCAGCGAACAACGAACAGCGACCGCTGGTTGCTGAGGCGCTGGTCGCTGGTTGTCGGCCTGCCGGCCGCTGGTCGCTACGCTGGTTGCTGGTCGCTGGTCGTTGGTCGCTGGTCGCTGGTTGCTGGTCGCTGGTTGCTGGTCCAGCGACCAACGACCAGCGACCAGCAACCAGCGACCAGAGCGACCGGCGACCAGCGACCAGCGACCAGAGACCAGCGACCAGCGACACCTCTTCGAAGCCTTCGTTTTATTAAAAATAAGATAATCTACAACGTAGTTTTTAAGCGTATTGATTTTTCCAACCCTTGCGCTAGAAGCAAACAATTTTTTAAATGGATTTATTACTTTATAGTACACTTACGCCAATTCAAAATTAAACAAAGTTAAATATATTCTATTTTCTATGAGTTATTTCGATGAAAAATTAAATATATATATATGTATAAAAATATAAAAATATAAAATAAAAAAAAATATAATATATATATATATAAATATATATATATATATATATAAGTATATATATATTAATATATATATATATATATATATATATATATATATATATATAAGTAGCAGTTAGTATATATATATATATATATATATATATATATATATATATATATATATATATATATATATATATATATATATATATATAGTTGCACGAGTATCTTCAATGATAAGTTGATCGTTTACATCGGATGCGGAACTAATTGGCGCGACATTTATCTCTAGATGAACAATTTCTTCTTTTTCAGTTTCTTAACTCTTGTCGGGTTCTGAAAATGCTATCTTATATGCTTGTTCAGCGCATACCTCTTCAAAGCTCGTTTTATGATAAAAAAAATAAGATAATCTACTTTTCAACGTAGTTTTTATGTATTAATATTTTCCAACCCTTTGGCAAGAAGCAAAAGTTTTTTTTAGCGGATTTATTACTTTATAGTACACTTACAATAATTCAAAATTAAATAGTTAAATATGTTCTATTCTATGAGTTATGGTATAAATAAATTAAAAATTTATAAATAAAAAATATAATAAATAAAAAAAAAAATATAATATATATATATATATATATATATATATATATATATATATATATATATATATATTATTAGCATAGTATATATATATATATATATATATATTATATATATATATATATATATATATATATATATATATATATATATATATTATATATATATATATATATATATATATATATATAGTATATATATATATATATATATATATATATATATATATATATATATATATATATATATATATATAGCATATATATATATATATAAAAGTTCTTTTTCCGACTGGTCGCTGGTCGTTGGTCGCTGGTCGCTGGTCGCTGGTCACTGGTCGCTGGTCGCTGGTCGCTGGTCGCTGGTCGCTGGTCGCTGGTCGCTGGTCGTTGGTCGCTGGTCGCTGGTCGCTGGTCGCTGGTCGCTGGTCACTACTAGTCGTTGGTCGGTGGTCGGTGGTCGGTGGTCGCTGGTTGTTGGTAGCTGGTCGCTGGTCGCTGGTCGCTCGTCGCTGGTCGCTGGTCAGGTCGCTAGTCGCTGGTCGCTTGTCGCTGGTCGCTGGTCGCTGGTCGTTGGTCGCTGTTCGCTGGTCGCTGGTCGCTGGTCGTTGGTCGCTGGTCGCTGGTCGTTGGTCGCTGGTGGCTGGTCGCTGGTCGCTGGTCGATGGTCGCTGTTCGCTGGTCGTTGAACGCTGGTCGCTGGTCGCTGGTCGTTTGTTGTTGATCGCTGGTTGCTGGTCGCTGCTCGCTGGTCGCTGCTCGCTGGTCGCTGCTCGCTGGTCACTGGTCGCTGGTCGCTGGTCGTTGGTCGTTTGTCGTTGGTCGCTGGTCGCTGGTCAATGGTAGTTTGTCACTGGTCGCTGATCGCTGGTCGCTGGTCGCTGGTCGTTGGTCGTTGGTCGCTGGTCTCTGGTCGGTGGTCGCTTATTGCTGGTTGCTGGTCGCTGGTTACTGGTTGCTGATCACCGGTCGATGGTCACTGAACGCTGGTCGTTGGTCGCTGGTCGTTGGTCGCTATTCGTTGGTCGCTGGTCGTTGGTCGTTGGTCGTTGGTCGTTGGTCGCGGAGCGCTGGTCGCTGGTCGATGGTCGTTTTCGCTGGTCGCTGGTTGCTGGTCACTGGTCGCTGGTCTATGGTCACTGGTGGCTGGTGGCTGGTGGCTGGTGGCTGGTGGCTGGTGGCTGGTGGCTGGTGGCTGGTGGTGGCTGGTGGCTGGTCGCTGGTCGCTGGTCGCTGGTCGCTGGTCGCTGGTCGATGGTCGTTGGTCGCTGGTCGCTGATCGCAGGTCACTGGTCGCTGGTCGATGGTCGTTGGTCGCTGGTCGCTGGTCGCTATTCACTGGTCACTGGTCGCTGGTCGCTGGTCGCTGGTCGCTGGTCGCTGGTCGCTGGTCGCTGGTCGCTGGTCGTTGGTCGCTGTTGGTCGCTGGTCGCTGGTCGCTGGTCACTGGTCGTTGGTCGCTGGCCGCAGGTCGCTGGTCACTGGTCGTTGGTCGCTTGTCGCTGGTCGTTCGTCGCTCATCGCTGGTCACTGGTCGTTGGCCGCTGGTCGCTGGTCGCTGGTCGCTGGTCGCATTGATTACAAGTAATGCTCTATAAAGTATTTCCAAGTTTTTCGCTCCTTTTAAAAGTTGACTTCTAAAAATTGTCAAATTCACTGGTTTTAATCTGAAGCTCCACAGTTAGTTTTTCTCTGCACGAGTATATATTTATGTATAAAAATATAATAAATATAAAATAAAAATATAATATATACATGTATATATATATATATATATATATATATATATATATATATATATATATATATATATATATATATATATATATATATATATATATAAATATATATATATATATATATATGTATATATATATTATATATAGATATAAATATATATATATATATATATATATATATATATATTATATATATATATATATATATATATATATATATATATATATATATATATATATATATATATATATATATATATATATATATATATATATATATATATATATATAAGTTCTTTCCGACTGGTCGCTTGTCGCTGGTCGCTGGTGCTGTCGCTGGTCGCTGGTCGCTGGTCGCTGGTCGTTGGTCGCTAATCGCCTGGTCGCTGGTTGCTGGTCGCTGGTCAATGGTCGTCGCTAGTCGTTGGTCGTTGGTCGCTGGTCGCTATCGCTGGTCGCTGGTCGCTGGTTGCTGGTCGCTGGTCGCTGGTTGCTGGTCGCTGGTCGCTGGTCGCTGGTCGTTGTAGCTGGCTCGCTGGTCGTCTCGTCGCTCATCACTGGTCGCTAGTCGTTAGTCGCCGGTCACTGGTCGCTACTCGCCGGACGCTCGACGCTTGGTCGACGGTGGCTGGTGACCGGCCGCTGGTCGCTGGTCGCCGTCCGCTGGGCGTTGACCGCTGGTCGTTGGTCGTTTGTTGTTGATCGCTGGTTGTTGGTCGCTGGTCGCTGGTCGCTGGTCGCTGGTCGTTGGTCGTTGGTCGCTGGTCGCTGGTCAATGGTCGCTTGTCACTGGTTGCTGGTCGCAGGTCGATGGTCAATGAACGCTGGTCGTTGGTCGCTGGTCGCTGGTCGTTGGTCGCTGATCGCTGGTCGCTGGTCTTTGGTCGCTGGTCGCTGGTGGCTGGCGCCGGGTTACTGTCTGCTGATCACCGGTCGATGGTCACTGGAACGCTGGTCGTTGGTCACTGGTCGTTGGTCGCTGGTCGTTGGTCGTTGGTCGCTAAGCGCAATGGTCGCTGGTCGATGGTCGTTGGTCGCTGGTGCTAGTCACTGGTCGAGGGTCGCTGGTCGCTGGTGGCTGGTCGCTGGTGGCTGGTCGCGTTGCGCCGGTGGCTGTGGCTGGTGGCTGGTGGTTGTGGCTGGTGTGGTTGGTGGCTGGTGGCTGGTGGCTGGTCGCAGGTCGCTGGTCGCTGGTCGCTGGTCGCTGGTCGCTGGTCGATGGTCGTTGGTCGCTGGTCACTGGTCGCAGGTCACTGGTCGCTGGTCGATGGTCGTTGGTCGCTGGTCGCTGGTCACTGGTGGCTGGTCGCTGTCGTGCTGGTCGCTGGTGGCTGGTTGCTTGTGGCTGGTCGTCGCTGATCGCTGGTCGCTGGTCGCTGGTCGTTGGTCGCTGGTCGCTGGTCACTGGTCGCTGGTCGCTAATCGCTGGTCGCTGGTCGCTGGTCAATACTATTTTCTATGAGTTATGGTATAATAATTTAAAAAATATATTTATGTATAAAATATAATAAATATAAAATAAAAATATAATATATATATTATTATAGCAGTTATATATATATATATATATATATATATATATATATATATATATATATATATATATATATATATATATATATATATATATATATATATATATATATATATATATATATATATATATATATATACTTGTTCGCTGGCTGACTGGTCGCTTGTCGCTGGTCGCTGGTCGCTGGTCGCTGGTCGCTAGTCGCTGGTCGCTGGTCGCTGGTCGCTGGTCACTGGTCGTTGGTCGTTGGTCGTTGGTCGCTGGTCGCTAGTCGCTGGTCGCTGGTCGCTGGTCGCTGGTCGCTGGTCGCTGGTCGCTGGTCGCTGGTTGCTGGTCGCTGGTCGCTGGTCACTGGTCGCTGTCGCTTATCGCTGGTCGCTGGTCGCTGGTTGCTGGTCGCTGGTCGCTGGTCGCTGGTCGCTGGTCGCTGGTCGCTGGTCGCTAATCGCTGGTCGCTGGTCGCTAGTCGCTGGTCGCTGGTCGCTGGTCGCTGGTCGCTGGTCGCTGGGCGCTGGTGGCTGGTCGCTGGGTCGCTGGTCGCTGTTCGCTGTTCGCTGGTCGCTGTTCGCTGGTCGCTGAACGCTGGTCGCTGGTCGCTGGTCGTTTGTTGCTGATGGTGGTTGGTCGCTGGTCGCTGGTCACTGGTCGTTGGCGCTGGTCGCTGGTCGTTAGTCGTTGGTCGCGGTCGCTGGTCGCTGGTCGCTGGTCGCTGGTCGCTGGTCGCTGGTCGCTGGTCACTGGTCGCTGGTCGTTGGTCGCTGGTCGCTGGTCGCTGGTCGCTGGTCGCTGGTTACTGGTCGCTGGTCGCTGGTGGCTGGTCGGTGGTCGCTGGTCGGGTCGCTGGTCGTTGGTCGTTGGTCACTGGTCGCTGGTCGCTGGTCGCTGGTTGCTGGTCGCTGGTCGATGTTCGCTGTTCGCTGGTCATGCTGTTCGCTGGTAGCTGGTCGCTGGTCGCTCGTCACTCATCACTGGTCGCTAGTCGTTAGTCGCTGGTCGCTGGTCGCTGGTCGCTGGTCGCTGGTCGCTGGTCGTTGGTCGCTGGTCGCTGT
>JABUQX010144647.1:0-5000 GCA_015478945.1 Trachelipus rathkii | reverse complement strand
TTATTATATTATTAGAGTTATTATTATTATTATTGTTGTTATTATTGTTATTTGATATATATATATATATATATATATATATATATATATATATATATATATATATATGTTATATATATATATATATATATATATTGTATATATATATAAATATATATATATATAGTATATAGGTATAAAAATATATATATATATATATATATGGTATATATATATATATATATATGGTATGGTATATATATATATATATTATGATATATATATATATATATTTATATATATATATATATATATATATATATATATATATATGGTATATATAGTGGTGGTGTGGTATGTATATGGTGTATATATATATGGTATGGTAATATAGTAATGTGTTATATATATGGTATAGTATATATATATATGGTATGGTATATATATATATATATATATGGAGATATATATATGATATATATACACATATATATATATATATATATATATATATATATATAGAGAGATATATATATATACTGCACACACACAGTTATAGCAGCAGCATATATATAGTATATATATATATATATATACATATATATATATATATAGTATATATATATATATATATATATATATATATATATATATATATATATATATATATATATATATATATATATATATATATATATATATATATATATATATATTTATATATATATATATATATATATATATATATATATATATATATATATATATATATATATATATATATATATATATATATATATATATATATATAATTCTTTGGTTTAGAAAAAATAACAAATAAATAAAAAATATTTAAGTAATCGCAAATTCTTTTCGACTAGTAGCTGGTCGCTGGTCGCTGGTCGCTGGTCGCTGGCCGCTGGTCACTGGTCGCTGGTCGTTTATCGCTGGTCGCTGGTCGCTGGTCGCTGATCCCTTTTCGCTGGTCGCTGGTCGCTGGTCGTTGGTCGCTGGATCAGCTACCAACGACCAGCGACCAGCGACCAGTGACCAGCGACCAGCGACCAGCGACCAGCGACCAGCGACCAGCGACCAGCGACCAGCGACCAGCGACCAGCGACCAGCGACCAGCGACCAGCGACCAGCGACCAGCGACCAGCGACCAGCGACCAGCGACCAGTGATCAGCGACCAGAGACCAGTGACCGACGTCCAATGACCAGCGACCAGCGACCAACGACCAGCGACCAGCAATCAACGAACAGCGACCGCTGGTTGCTGGGCGCTGGTCGCTGGTTGCTAGTCGTTGGTCGTTGGTCGCTGGTCGCTGGTTGCTGGTCGCTGGTCGCTGGTCGCTGGTCGCTGGTTGCTGGTCGTTGGTTGCTGGTCCAGCGACCAACGACCAGCGACCAGCAACCAGCGAAAAGGGATCAGCGACCAGCGACCAGCGACCAGATGCTTGTTCAGCGCATACCTCTTCGAAGCTCGTTTTATTAAAAAAAATAAGATAATCTACTTTTCAACGTAGTTTTTATGTATTGATTTTTTCCAACCCTTTGGCAAGAAGTAAAACAATTTTTTTTAAATGGATTTATTACTTTATAGTACACTTACACAATTCAAAATTAAAACAAAGTTAAATATATTCTATTTTCTAAGAGTTATAGTATGAAAAATTAAAAAATATATATATATATGTATAAAAATATAAAAAATATAAAATAAAAAAATATAATATATATATATATATATATATATATATATATATATATATATATATATATATATATATATATATATATATATATATATATATATATATATATATATATATATATATATATATTATAATAAAAATAAAAAAAAAAAAAATAATATATATATATATATATATATATATATATATATATATATATATATATATATATATATATATATATAGATATAGAAAGTTATATATATATATATATATATATATATATATGTAAAAATATATACATTTAGGTATTAATAGTTATATATATATATATATATATATATATATATAAAGAGAAATAAACAAATATATAGACATATCTATATATATATATATATATATATATATATATATAGTATATATATATAAATTTATATATATATATACATAGCTGTAATTCTTTTTATGAAAAATAGCAAATAACTAAAAATGTTAAATAATCGCAAAAGTTCTTTCCGACTAGTGCTGGTCGCTGGTTGCTGGTCGCTGGTCGCTGGTCGCTAATCGCCGGTCGCTGGTCGCTGATCACTGGCCGCTGGTCGTTGCGTCGCTGTCGCAAGTCGCTGGTCACTGTCGTTGGTCGCTGATCACTGTCGCTGGTCGTTTTTCGCTGGTCGCTGGTGGCTGGTCGTTGGTCGCTGGTCGTTGGTCGCTGGTCGCTGGTCACTGGTCGCTGGTCGCTGGATCGCTGGTCGCCGTGGCCCGCTTATCGCATGGTCGCATTGATTACAAAAATGCTCTATGAAGTATTTCCAAGTTTTTCGCTCCTTTTAAAAGTTGACTTCTAAAAATTGATTCCTTTGGAGTTGTCAAATTCACTGGTATTTATCTGAAGCTCCACAGTTAGTTTTTCTCTGCACGAGTATCTTCAATAATAAGTTGATCATCAACATCGGATGCGGAACTAATTGGCGCGACATTTATCTCTTGATGAACAATTTCTTCTTTTTCAGTTTCTTAACTCTTGTCGGGTTCTGAAAATGATATCTTATATGCTTGTGAAGCGCATACGCTGGTCGCTGGTCGCTGGTCCCTGGTCGCTGCGTCGTTTATCGCTGGTCGCCATGGTCGCTGATCTCTTTGCCGGTTCCGGTCGTCGTTGGTCGCTGAACCAGCGACCAACGACCAGCGACCAGCGACCAGCGACCAGTAACCAGCGACCAGCGACCAGCGACTAGCGACCAGCGACCAGCGACAAGCGACCAGCGACCAGCGACCAGCGACCAGCGACCAGCGACCAGCGACCAGCAACCAGCAACTAGCGACCAGCGACCAGTGACCTGTGATCAGCGACCAGAGACCAGTGACCAATGTCCAGCGACCAGCGGACCGCAACCACGACCGCGACCAGCAATCAACGAACAGCGACCGCTGGTGCTGGTCGCTGGTCGCTGGTCGCTGGTCGCTAGTCGTTGGTCGTTGGTCGCTGGTCGTTGCTGGTCGCTGGTTGCTGGTCGTTGGTAGCTGGTCCAGCGACCAACGACCAGTGACCAGCAACCAGCGAAAAGGGATCAGTTAGGGGGTATTTACAAATACAAATTTGATTGCAGGGTATTGCATTTCACTTATACATAATAACCCCCGGTCTTGGTATTATAATTCACCATGCGCGGTACCCTGTTTGGCCCTACGTTCGGATGCGAGCGGGAGGAACCGTAGTAATGCTCTTCTTGGACAGTAGAAGTATTCTCGGTTTCTCTTTTGTCTCGTCGTAGCGTAGTGGTCAAACACATGCACGCTCATCTGCAAGGGTTCAGGATCGTATCCTAGCATGGTGAAAATACATTAGGGGTATTTACAAATACAATTGATTTTGCAGGGCATTGCAGATTTTTCGAACACTTTATATTACTAGCCAAACGTAACCCCCGGTTCAGGTAGAAAGGTTTTCTCATAATTCCACCAGCGCGCGGTAATCGTTTGGCCCTACGTTCAAGAGTGGCGAACCGCGAAAATGCCTTCTTGATTGTGAAGCATTCTCGTGGTTTCTCCTTTGTCTCGTCGTAGCGTAGTGGTCAAACACATGCACGCTCATCTGCAAGGGTCCAGGATCGTATCCTAGCATGGTGAAAATACCTTAGGGTATTTACAAATATTTATATTTTTATATATATATATATATATATATATATATATATATATATATATATATATATATATATATATATATATATATATATATATATAATTTTTTGTTTTTAGAAAAATAAAAAATAAATAAAAAATGTTAAGTAATCGCAAAAGTTCTTTCCGACTAGTCGCTGGTCGCTGGTTGCTGGTCGCTGGTCGCTGGTCGCTGGTCGCTGGTCGCTGGTCGCTGGTCGCTGGTCGCTGGTCGCTGTTCGCTGGTCGCTGGTCGCTGATCACTGGTCGCTGGTCATTGGTCGCTGGTCGCTGGTCGCTGGTCACTGGTCGCTGATCACTGGTCGCTGGTCGCTGGTCGCTGGTCGCTGGTCGCTGGTCGCTGGTCGCTGGTCGCTGGTCGCTGGTCGCTGGTCTGGTCACTGGTCGCTGGTCGTTAGTCGCTGGTCGCTGGTCGTTGGTCGTTGATCGCTTGTCGCTGGTCGTTGGCACGGTCTCTGGGTCACTGGTCTTCAGGTCGCTGATCACTCACGTTGGTCGATGGTCGCTGGTCGCTGGTCGTTTCTGATTAAGGCAATGCTCTAGCAAGTATTTCCCAAGTTTTTCGCTCCAAAAGTTGACTTCTAAAAGTTGATTCCTTTGGAGTTGTCAAATTCACTGGTATTAATCTGAAGCTCCACATTTAGTTTTGCGCTGCACGAGTATCTTCAATGATAAGTTGATCGCTTACATCGGATGCGGAACTAATTGGCGGGACATTTATCTCTAGGTGAACAATTTCTTTTTTTTCAGTAGTTTAATTCTGTCTTGCTTGAAAAGATATCTTTTATGCTTGTTTAACGCATACCTCTTCAAAGCTCTTGTTTTATAAAAAAAAAATAAGATAAAATACTTTTCAACGTAGTTTTTATGTATTAATATTTTCTAACCCTTTGGCAAGAAGCAAAACAGTTTTTTTTTAAATGGATTTATTACTTTATAGTACACTTACACAATTCAAAATTAAAACAAAGTTAAATATATTCTATTTTCTATGAGTTATGGTATGAAAAATTAAAAAAAAATATATATGTATAAAATATAAAAAATATAAAATAAAAAAATATAATAAAAGTTGACTTCTAAAAATTGATTCCTTTGGAGTTTTCAAATTCAGTAGTATTAATCTGAAGCTCCACAGTTAG
>JABUQX010144646.1:20000-27500 GCA_015478945.1 Trachelipus rathkii | reverse complement strand
ATTATTATTATTATTATTATTATTATTATTATTATTATTATTATTATTATTATTATTATTATTATTATTATTATTATTATTATTATTATTATTATTATTATTATTATTATTACCATTATTATTATTACTACTATTTGAAACGTTTGAAAAAGTTATCATTTTCATATTTAAATGTTATTAAATGTTTACTTTTATTCACTTTTATAAAATATTATAATGCTCAGCATCTTATTTATTTAGAGTACATTTACTTAAAGCTATCATTTTTAATAAAATAATTAAAAATTAAAATTTGATGAGCATCTCTTTAAAATACGTTTTCTTTAAATAGTTTAATGGTAAACTACTTTAAAGAAAATAAATAATTAGATTTACTCATTTCATTCAATTATACATTTGTTTAAAATTGATAATAAAGTTTCAACTAAAATTATTAGCAGCCCCATAACGCCAATTGTTAATCTGCATAAACTTTATTATTTTTAAGCATTGATATTTAGTTTATAAATTTTCGCTTGTTAATAAATAGAAACAAACCAAACCCTATAAACACAAAAGTATAGTGTAATAATATACCACTTCTAATATGATTGGGTTAGGTTAGGTTAGGTTAGGTTAGGTTAGATTATCTTAGGTTAGATTAGGTTAGGTTAGGTTAATTGTTCTTTTTAATTAGCCGATCGATCATAGGAGACCAATTACGAGAAGTTATGTAATTATCAGATGTCTAATTGCTCATTTCTCTTGCATTGATTTTTTTACCCGAGAGATGTATACTGCCAGAAGTGAACATTTAAGAGGTTTCATAGCTGTTAAATCTGAATTCGGATGTTGGACAGAGAAATGATGAACGTTTTGGAGACAGATTGCATTAGATATATCCAATTAGAGAGTTCAAAAGAGCTAAATCTGTTGTAATAGCGATAGTTGATAAGGTTGAAAGCCCTAGAATATCAGTGTATCTAGAACCGCGACAGCTAGGTATTTGTGATGCATGCTATACATAAAAAAAAGCTTGTTTAAGTTGTTTATCTAGAGAGGAAATACAATCCTTGTAAGAAAGACCACGAGAAAAAAAAAATGATAAAAATAATGAGGGCATATACGGCGTGAGTTGGTTTTCAAAGAGAATTTTGCTGTTGTATGAGAGTTTATATCGAGTAGATAGGTGTATGACGAGTTTTTGAGAAACTGAAAAAAACGTTTTCTCTAGGTCAATTAGAAATGCGAGAAAAATCATTTGCTCCTCACAGCACCAACTTCGGTTTTTGCGATCATGTGAAATACTTAAACGAATTGAAAATGGTAATGAAGGTTTGAGTTATCGACAAGAGATGAGATGAAAAAAGTGAAAAAAAAGAGTAAATAATTAAATATAATATTGAAACCTTCAATATTATATTAATAGTAAGAATAATAGTCGACTACAGTAACCTCTATCGAGAGGCTCGAAATAAAATCAGAATGTAGGACAGATATCGGAAGGTTAAGCATTTGAAACCAAGGCATTCTGCCAGACACTGCGAATGTTTTTGTCCTGCCTATTACCATGAAAAAGTATTCATGAATATGCGAAGAGAAGTGAACCAAGAATCAGTGAGAAGTAAATAGTAGTGAGAGGGCAACTTCAGCGCTACTCTGTATATATATATATATATATATATATATATATATATATATATATATATATATATATATATATATATATATATATATATATATATATATATATATATATATATATATATATATATATATATATATATATATATATGATCATACGCACATTATTAAAGATCCGCATCCGCATCCGCATCCACGCTTTGCCCTGCGGATGTTGCGCGGATGTTTATTGTCGAGATTTGATAAAGAATTTTATAATAAAAATACTTTATGAATCTGAAAAAGAAAATGAAAATGTAAATGAGTTGAAGGCAATTCAAAAACGGTTTGATATTCCATATCTTAATGTTATCAAAGACATTCCAACTCGCTGGAATAGTACACTTCATATGATGGAAAGAAGTATTGCTCAAAGAACTTCTTGCTTCGTACGCCAGTTCGTATTCTAAAGTTAACAATCTTATTAATTTGGAAAATGACATCATATCACACTGCATTAAGCTATTGAAACCATTTGAAGAAACTACCAAAAAAATCAGCGTCTCTACAGCTTCTGTCTCTTATGTAATGTACCATCAATCTCAACGCTAAAAAACATTTTTGAACCATCTTCAAATGAAAATGATGACGGTTTTGAAAAGAATGAAAGATGTAATTAAACTAGAGGTAGAAAACGCTCGCTTTGGTTCTATGGAAATTAATGACCTTCATACTATTGCAACTTACTTAGATTCCCGTTATAAAGCAAGTTTTTTGTAACGATATTAGAACAAGTTAAATCGTTACTTTGTGTTGCAGTTGGTTGAAAACTTCAATCCGAACAGTCTATTAATTCGCCACCCATTAAAAGGAAACAAACGAAAATATACAGAACTAATACCTTCTACAAGCAATCAATAACAGATTCACTGGAAGAAGAATTTCTATAGTCCAGTAGTGATGAAGAAACACACGCATTACCAAAAAGATGTAGTGCAATGATTGAAAACTATCACTAAGAAAAACGATAGACTCAAATGATGATCCAATCAGTTGGTGAAAAGTTATAAAAATGTTTATCCACGCTTGAGTAAACTTGCAAGGAAAACTTCACTTCGAACAGTCTATTAATTAGCCATCCATTAAAAGGAAGAAAATGAAATATACAGAACCAACATCTTCTACAAGTAAATCAATAACAGATTCACTGGAAGAATTCTACAGTCCAGTAGTGAGGAAGAAACACACGCATTATCAAAGGATGTAGTGCAATGATTGAAAACTATCACCAAGAAACACTAGATACAAATCAAATGACGATCCTATCAGTTGGTGGAGTGTTAATTAAGCAAAATGCAAAATGTTTACCCATGCTTAAGTAAAGGAAATACTTGGCCTGTCCTCCAACTAGTGTTCCAAGTGAGAGAGTATTTAGCAATGCTGGGCAAATATATGATGAAAAGAGAAACAGACTCTCAGCAGAAAAGGCAGAAAAGGCAGAAAATTGATGTCTCTCAAGCACAACCTTCCCATATTTGAATTTCAATACTAATGCAAAAATATATAATCCATGTAAAATCTCTTTCATTAAGGTCGGAGGTTAGAGAAAGAGGTTGATGGGGTCCATTTGAGTTGGGTCCCCATCCCGCACCCTGGTAACAATTATATTAATAGATTATGGCTAAAACTCGATATAAGAGAGAGCATGAGCAGAGCATAGTATTTATATATATATATATATATATATATATATATATATATATATATATATATATATATATATATATATATATATATATATATATATATATATATATATATATATATATATGTTATAACATCCATATCCGCATCCACACATCCGACAACCAAAACATCTATATATATATATATATATATATATATATATATATATATATAAAGGTATATATATATATATATATATATATATATATATATATATATATATATATATATATATATATATATATATATATATATAGTATAAAGATATAGTTATATGTATATATATATATATATATATATATATATATATATATATATATATATATATATATATATACCCGGGTTAGGGTTCTCGAACCGTCCTAAAATTCGGCTGCGCGCTAGGTGGTTACGGTTACATGTCTGTGCGCCCCCCGGAGGGGGGGTGCCGGGCCCCATAAAAATAGGAAATCACCGCAGAAGGATGAAATGTGGAGAAAGGATTCGGATTCGGAGGGGGCACTAGTGCTGGCTCCGGTGTTAATAAATATTTGTAAATATTTGTATAATAATACAGTATTGGTGTCCTAATATATGTTATTGACCCGCAGATCTCGAATATGATGGTTATGTCTGTATGGTGTTTGACCCCGGAGAGGGTCCCCTGTAGAAATGGACGGAATGCATAAGAGAAGTAGAGAAAAGAGTCGGAGTCGGAGTCGGAGTCGGAGTCGGAGTCAGAGAAGGAAGGAGTGGAGAAGGAGTCTGAGTCAGAGGATTCGGTGTTTAGTACCGGCACCGGTGATGGAGCCGGTGCGGTGCTGAGTAAATAAATATTTGTTTAGTCCCATATCGGTATAAAAATATTTGTTTATAAGGTCGTAGAACTCGAATATGAGGGTTGTACCTGTGGTGGTGTCTGGTGACCCCCAGAGGGGGTCCCCAGAAGAAATGCACGGAGCACAAAACAGAAGATGGAGGAAGGAAGAAGCAGGAAGGAGGAAGGATTAAGGATGGAGGAAGGAGTCTGAGAAGGAGACATAGTTAGTACCAGCACCGGTACTGGAGCCGGTGCGGTGCTGAGTTAGTAAACATTCCTTTAGCACCATATTGGTATCAATGTATATGTTTATAAGATCGTAGATCTCAAATATGAGGATTCAAGTTTCTAATAGATGTCTGGGGACTCCCCAGAGGTGGTCCCTCAACTGAAATAAAAGAAGAAAGGCATGGAATGCAAAACCAGAAGAGGAAGGATAACTAGGACTGGAGGAAGAGCGCGGATGCATCTTACAAAGATAACCCGTTTTCTAAAGGTTGAAGACTGACATTTCTATTTTCAAAATCTCGTTTTCTTTTTATAAACGTGAACTAAAATATATTGTTTGCTATTTTATTTTATGTTTCATTTTACATTTATTCTTTGTGTTTAATTTTTAATTTAAATTTTAATTTATTTTCAAATTTTTATTATTTTATTTATTTTTTTATTTATTTTCTGTTTTATTTGCTTAAAACATTTTTTTTTACTAAAATTTTCAAAGTTTTCATGTTTAACACGTAAAAAATTTAAGTTTTTACACACCCTAAGCAGTAAATCAGTAAATCAAACAACCCTCCCCCACCCCACCTATGATTTATAAATCTATTGATCTATTGATCTATTGATTCAAGTCATATTTTGTATAACATAACACAAAACTTTTATTTATTTTTATTTTATTTTGTTTAAAATATATTTTTTACCAAAATTTTTATGCTTTTCATGTTTATAACAAAAAATTTGCGTTTTTACACACCCTAAAGCAGTAAATCAGTAAATCAAACCACCCACCCTATCCCTCCCCACTCCACCTATGATCTATTGATCTATTGACCTATTGATTCAAGTCATATTTTGTATAACATAACACAAAAACCTTTATTTATTTTTATTTTGTTTTAAAAAAAAATTTTTTACCAAAATTTTTATGGTTTTCATGTTTATAACTTAAAAAATTTGAGTTTTTACACACCCTAAAGCAGTAAATTAGTAAATCAGTAAATCAAACCATTCCCACCCTACCTTCCCCACCCCATCAATGATCTATTTATCTATTGATCTATTGATCTATTGATCTATTGATTCAAGTCATAATTTGTATAACATAACACAAAACTTTTATTTATTTTTATTTTATTTCGTTTAAATATATTCTTTTTACCAAAATTTTTATGCTTTTCATGTTTATAACGTTAAAAAAATGCGTTTTTACACACCCTAAAGCAGTAAATCAGTAAATCAAACTACCCACACTACCCTCCCCACCCCATCCATGATCTATTGATCTATTGATTTATTGATTCAAGTCATATTTTGTATAAAATTATTACACAAAACTTTTATTTTTATTTCATTTTGTTTAAAAATATATTTTATATTAAAATTTTTATTCCTTTCGTGTTTATAACTTAAAAAATTCGCGATTTTGCACACCTTAAAGCAGTAAATCAGTAAATTAGTAAATCAAACCACCCGCCCTACCCTCCACATCCCATCCATGATCTATTGATCTATTAAACTATTGGTCTATTGATCTAATGATCTGTTGATTCAAGTTATATTTTTAATAGCAAAACACAAAACTTTTATTTATTTTTGTTTTATTTGTTTAAATCATTTTTGTGTTTACTAAATTTTTAATCTTTTTATGTCTATAACTTGAAAAACTTGTATTTTAACATCCCCTAAAGCAGTAAATCAGTAAATCAGTAAATCAAACCACCCACCCCAGCACCCTCTGCACTCCTCCCACCCATCCATGATCTATTGATTCAGGTCACATTTTCGAGTATCATTTTAGAAAAACATAACATAAAAATAAATTCTTTATACACTGATAAACGAATGTACGTTAACGTAACAAAGTTTTCACATTAATAAAGCTAACATAGCATCACTTGAACTAAGAATATAATGTACAACGGCAAACCTAACACACCTTAAGCGCGAATAAACTGCTAACATTAACAAAGTTCCATAATTAAAACAGTAAAGTAACAAACAAAGCATACAAAAACGAAACCTATTAGAACTTTGTCAAGCATATTTCTAACATATCAATGTTAATTTTTACATTAACATGGTAATATTTAACAAAAATTTATTATAACCTTGTCTAATTATCATACTGATCAACGAATATATGATAACGCGAGTTACGCGACAAAGCTTTTTTACATTAACATAGTAATATTTAAGAAAAATTTATCATAACTTTACCTAACTATCATAATCCCAAACGAATAATTGCAAACATAACAAAGTTTTATCCAAACATAACATAAAAATAAGTTCTTTGAATAAAATATCATAGTAGAGTGTAGTAGTTTACTGATCCTAAAGCAGTAAACCAGTAAATCAGTAAAACAAACCACCCATCCCTCCCCCCTCCTCCCCTCCCCCCTCCTCCCCTCCAACACCCTTCATGATCTATTGATCCAAGTCATATTTCGGGTATCATTTTGGATAAACATAGCATAAAATTAAGTTATTTGTATACTAATCAACGAATATATATGCTAACATAACAAAGTTTTCACATCAATAGCGCTAACATATCATAACCTGAACTAAGAATATAATGTACAACGACAAACCTAACATATCTTACGCATGAATAAACAGCTAACATTAACAAAGTTCCACACTTAACAACAGTAAAGTAACTAACATAATATACAAAACGTAACCTATTCACACTTTTTCAAGCATATCTCTAACATATCAATGTTAATTTTAAATTAACATGGTAATATTTAACAAATATTTATCATAACCTTGATAATTATCATACTGACCAACGAATATATACTAACGTAACAAAGTTTTTACATCAATAAAGCTAACATATCATAACCTGAACTAAGAATATAATGTACAACGACTTGGGGTAAAAACATCGATAAATCGATTGGAAAGAATCAAAAATGATCTCTCGATCATTTAAATCCTTCCAGGAACCAAAAAGTCCCATATGGGGGGCCCTTTTGAGAGCTAAACCTCAAAGTTCAGGCTCAAAACCTCCAAAAGCGGTCTTCCAGACCTTAAATTCGATCTAACCGACCTTAAAAACCCTAACTTTGAAGTATCAAACGTCAAAAAACCGGATGTTGCAAAATGTTGCTTTGAAA
>JABUQX010144646.1:2500-15000 GCA_015478945.1 Trachelipus rathkii | reverse complement strand
ATATGAGGTTCCCGACACAAGCTGTAACTGTGGTGAGATCAAGAATATTTCCCTTGTCAACAAGTGAGAACAGTTGAATCATCGAGAGATAGGAATGTGGGAGATTGTCAACATGTGGGGATAGAATCGTAGAAAAGGTGGGAGATGTTTCTAAAATGTAGAAATAAAATTGTTGAGTTTTTATAGATGGGAAAATCTTTATTCAGTCTATCAGTTTTACTAATTAACTCTTTAGAAAATTTCACAATCAACCTAACTCAACTTGGATTATTTTACTCTAACTAAACTTACAAGCAGCGAACAACTACGTAAGCAAACCCATACTAGCAAGCCAGGAACAAATTTAGTTATAAATGGTTAAAATAAATGATTGAAAAAATTGGATATTGGAAATAAAACAATTTAATACCATAAAATATGTTCAATACACATTTTGTTAAAATCTGAATTTGAGATGTTGGGAGGACTTACAGAAGAAGTAGCTGTAAGAAAGTGTCGCTAGCTGGTAGCATGAGGTAACAGATCGTGAATGACACCATCAAGCATTCTGCCTCTACGATACTTTAAAGGAAAAATCAAATGATGATGGTTGATGAGGATATGTATAAAGACATACTGTAGATAGATAGATAGATAGATAGATAGATAATAGATAGATAGATAGATAGATAGATAGATAGATGATAGATAGATGATAGATAGTCTTTAGTCTTTAATTCTTTATCGTAAACATAGTACATTTAGAAGTAAAATAAAATTAAAATTAAAGAGTAAAACAAAACAGTTAAAAAATTAATATACAAATGAGTTCCATTAAAAATAATGCCATGCTTCATCTTAGGGTGTCTTCTCTGGCTTGAACAAATTTAATCCTTGATTTCAGAGCATCAAGGTCATTATTAAATAAATCAATAACTCCATATGTCTTCATAAATATCCCTTCGATATCTTTCACCATGCTACTTGCTTTAAAAAATAAAGTATTTTTTCTAACAAAATAGCATGGTTTGTTAAATACTAAAAACAGTGCATAATTTAAGGTAGTTTAAGAAATGATTAAACATTAACATATCTAAGCAATTACATATTAGATGATTACTAATTCTATTAGAAACTTTACATATTTTTTTTAAAGCATTATGAAAGCATACTTCAAATTGTTTGAATATTTGACTACTATTTGACATATTAGTCCAAAAATTTGCTCCGTAAAAAGGCATACAATAAGATCTTAATAAATATAACAATATATCTACATTTAACGAACTAATAAATATATACATACATAGACATACATATAAAATTAGATACATACCTACATATACATATATAACATACATAGCTTCATGCATACATACATACATACATACATACATACATACATACATACATACATACATACATACATACATACATACATACATACATACATACATACATACATACATTATTAATTAATAGATACATACATATACATACATATATATACATAATTCATCATTTCATATATATTATAATTGCTATACATACATACATACATATACATACATACATACATACATACATTGTATAACACATTCGAGTAGCATATGTTACACATCTCTTCAGATACAAACAAGTTTACCATCAGTATTATCATTATTCTGAAACATGTAAGCATCCGCATTAAAATTAAGCGTTTCATTACATCCGCAACATAAACACCCACATCCAAAATCAGCATTCAGGGTCAACTATTGGTGTCCTAGGGAGTAAGACTTAAACTTTACTGAGGTGGATGCAAATTTGTTGTCTAATTCCAGTATACAAGATGCGGATGCGGATGCGGATGCGAATGCGGATGTCTTTTATTTCTCTAGTCTAATAAAAAGAAAGTTAACCATATAAAAATTTTCTTGTGGTAATCTTAATCATATCAAATTATGTAAGTTAGCGCATTAAATGTGGATTTATTGATGATGAGGATAATGAAGAGAATGTGGAAAGGGTTCTGGTTTGATGTGGATACTTATAAGAATGCAAATGCTGATGCAACATCCATCTCTGATATCTAATATGCAATTAGATAACGCTGCGACGCGGTGCCCAATGTTAGAATCCCGCTGACGGAGAGTAAAATCTCCTGTGACTCATTCATTTAAAATGAATTATTAACTTCTACTGATGATGAGAATACAGATGAGGATACAAAATGCAGATGTTGACGCTGATGAGGATGCTAACAACAATGCTGATATGGATGTAGATGAGAATGCGGATGCTGTTGCAACATACGTCTATGACACCCAGTAGTCTAGGGTGGGATGGTTTAAACCATTTGGTTTAAACCACATAAAAAAACCAATGGTTTAAACCATAAAAAAACCATGCATAAAATATTTAAAAATGTTTTTTTTTTATGGTTTTCTTTAGCATGTTGATATGGTTTTCTCAAATTTTCAATCGAAGAGTAACTGAAAGGCAAAAAAAAATTTTCTGCTGATTTTATATTATTGTGAGAATGATTATATATATATATATATATATATATATATATATATATATATATATATATATATATATATATATATATATATATATATATATATATATATATATATATATATATATATATATATATATATATATATATATATATATATATATATATATATAATCACTAAAATAATATAAAATCAGCAGAAAATTTTGGCACTTTCTGGCACTTTAATCGGGCTAATTGGGGGGCGTTGCGTCGTTTCTTTGCAAACTATGCTTGGAGTGAATCTTGCTTTGACTCGGAGGACGTTTCGGTCACCGCTGAAAAGGTAGGAGCCGTAATCGTCGAGGGTATGAGCGGGTTCATTCCATCTTCAACTAAATCTTTTTCTCCACAAAATCCATGGTTCGATGGGGAATGTTCTCGCTCCATTCAGGAGAGAGACATTGCCTATCGGGCATGGAAAAACTCTCGTTCTCCTATCACTCTTACTAATTTCCATTCTGCTCGGAATCGTTGCAGAGCTATTATTCGACAGGCTAAGCGCGCTTTCACTAAAAGAAAGTGCGACAACCTACTTGGCTCTCCCACTGATAAAAATTTCTGGCCTTTTGCCAAACATCTCTAACAACTTTTGTAAATCTGCCTTTCTCCACTTATTCGTTCTGACGGTTCTGTAGCTAACTCTCCTACTGAAAAGGCTAATCTCTTCGGCTCCTCGCTCAACTATATTCTCTATGCCTCAGATTCCGGTATCCTCCTCCTGGCTTCTTCTCTCCTCTCAGGTTTCCTATGCCTCTTCCGCGATTACGCATGATCAAAGTGCATGGGATTCTTGAGCACCTATGAGGTTGTGGGAAGCTAGTAATTCCACGGGCATTCTCCCTGTGGCTTGAGGGGAGGTGTTTCTCCGAGCTGGCCTCGTCCTTTGCCCAACTCTACTTCTATGCCTTGATACCGCACGACTTATGTCAAAGCGCATATGTTTCCTCAACCAACCCTGAAAAGGGCAGCTGCTCTGGATCCTTCCAAATTATCGTCCTATAGCTCACTTGTATTCTATCTAAGATCTTTGAAACTCTTCTTAACTCTCATTTCCTGGATCATCTGGAGTCTCATTCCCTTCTTTCAGATCATCAGTATGGCTTTCGACGCTTGAGGTCAACTGGACATACTATCCTATCCTACTGATTTATGGTCTTCTGCCCTTAGGGGACTATGGGGAGTCTTGGGTGGTGGCACTCGATATATCAGCGTTTTTGATCGAGTATATACAGTGTCGCTACTCTCTAAGTTCTTCCTTTGGGTTTCTCCTTCTTGCTTTTACTTGTCAAGTTTTTCTTCTGGTCGCTCCATCAGCACTGTTGATGGAGCGACTCTTCCTCCTTCTTTCCTGTTAATTGGTGTTCTGCTGTCTCTGTTTATTCCAACTTTATTCTACTTTTCATCAATGATCTCCTCAGCTGTACTTCTAACTCTGTTCACTCTGCTGATGACTCGACCCTTCATTCTTCCACTCATTTCAAATCTGCTCCTCTTTGGTGTCTAGAGTTGCCTGTTGTCTAAATGTTGCTATGCAATTTTTGCAGTATTTGCAACACTCCTTCTCGTACTTCCTACTACTCTTGTGAAGTTCAACTCTTTGAAAACTCAACTACTTTACATCTCCCTATCAAAAACACCTCCTAACTTTCCTATCTTTTTCGACGGTTCTAACGTCTCACCTGTTGACAACATAAACATTCTTGGTCTGAACATAAACAAAAAATTATCTTGGAAACCTCATATCATAACGGTTGCTAAGGTGGCCTCAAAGAAACTGGGAGTTCTGTTCAGGTTGCGGGAATTTTTTTCTTCTGCACAGCTACTCCAGTTATATAAGGGCCTTATTCGCCCTTGTTTGGAGTACTGTTCTCACATCTGGGGGGGCTCCGGCTCCACCCTTCTATTGGATAGAGTTGAGTCCAAAGCTAAGAGACTAATTAACTGTCCCCTACTTTCTAACTCTCTTGACCCTCTATCTCTGCGACGTGACGTTGGCGCACTATCTCTTTTCTATAGGTACTACAACGGTAGATGCTCAGAGGAGTTGGCCACTCGCATTCCACCTCCATTGCGTCGCCCACGTGCCTTGCTCTCGCATGAATTTTGCGTGAGCATTGAAAATCCCAGACTCGTTCGTTGTGGTGCCTCCTTCTTTCCAGCCACTTCTGCTCTGTGGAACTCCTTGCCATCTTCTGTTTTTCCTACTGTATTTAATCTTCCTCTCTTTAAAACCCACGTCTGCGCACACCTGAGAGATTTGCGTTAGGTTTAGGCCTGGGTGGGTTTTCCTTTTTTTTTCCTCCCCCCCTTTGAAAAGGGCCCAGCCCGTGAGTGGTGGTAATCTGTAAAAAAAAAAAAAAAATATATATATATATATATATATATATATATATATATATATATATATATATATATAGTATATATATATATATATATATATATATATATATATATATATATATATATATATATATATATATATATATATATATATATATATTTGTAAATTTAACATGTTTAAAACATGATTCTTAGTAGTAGGGGGTCCATATTGCTCGTGTAAAGTGACCGCGACCTTTTTGACCTTTTTGACCGCGACCTTTTTGACCTTTACCTTTTTGGGCATCCTGAATTTTTTAACTTAACTTTTTTTGGGCCTTGACCTTTTTGGGCAACCCGGATTTTTTGAGAACCCGGATTTTTTGGAGAACCCGGATTTTTTGAGAACCCGGATTTTTTGAGAACCCGGATTTTTTGAGAACCCGGATTTTTTGAGAACCCGGATTTTTTGAGAACCCAAATTTTTTGAGAACCCAAATTTTTTGAGAACCCGAATTTTTTGAGAACCCGGATTTTTTGAGAACCCGGATTTTGTGAGAACCCGGATTTTTTGAGAACCCGGATTTTTTGAGAACCCAAATTTTTTGAGAACCCAAATTTTTTCGGCGAACCCTTTTCTATTCTACGGTACAATTTTGAGAACCCAAATTTTTGAGAACCCTAATTTTTTGAGAACCCTAATTTTTTGAGAACCCTAATTTTTTGGCAACCCTAATTTTTGCAACCCTTCGAAGAAGGGTTGCGCCAAACGGTTGCGTCAGCAACCGTTGTACATGTCCCACCCTAATTTTTTCGACCAAACCTTTGGTCATCCATGGGTCAATTTTGGCCCACCCTAATTTTTGGCCACCCTTTAGGGACTTAGCCCTTTTTTGATGTCTTAACCTTGTTTGACCATGATATTTCGGCCTTGTCACACACAGATTTACTTACACTCACACAGATTTACTTACACATTTACTTACTGCAACCCATCGACGAATACTACACAGGATTTACTTTACAATTTTCATTACGATTTACTTTACACTCACACAGATTTACTTACACATTTACTTACACACACACACAGATTTACTTACACTCACACAGATTTACTTACACACACACATACACACACACACACACACACAGATTTACTTACACTCACACAGATTTACTTACTCACACACAGATTTACTTACACTCACACAGATTTACTTACACATTTACTTACACACACACACACACACACACACACACACACACACACACACACAATGATATTTCGGCCTTGACCTTGCCAGATACCATGGGTCAATTTTGACCCACGCTAACTTGATGGCTTTGATGTTCTATTAGTGTTCTATGAGTATTCTATGAGTGCCAGGTGAGTGCCAGGTGAGTGCCAGGTGAGTGCCAAGTGAGTGCCAATGAGTGCCAATGAGTGCCAAGTGAGTGCCAATGAGTGCCAAGTGAGTGCCACATAGTGCCAAGTGAGTGCCACATAGTGCCAACTGAGTGCCACTTTTTTCAAGCCTTTTCTAGCCTCCCCTGAGCCTAGAATAGCCCTAATATGGGTGTCTACCCCCATGTTATAAGGTATGAGGAATCGATTGGTGTATATTACAAGTTGCTAGGATGCTTCCTACTATGAGTTAGTATTTTTCTACCACTTATAGCCTATATATATATATATATATATATATATATATATATATATATATATATATATATATAATATATATATATATATATATATAAATATTTAATAGTATATATATATATACACATAAGCTCATGACACTTATACACACACATTCACTATGACACTTATAAACACTAGGACGCTTATAAGCACTTACACTTGCCATAGACACTTACATTAAACCATAGACACTTACATTAAACCATACACTTACATTCACACCTCGCACACAGATAAACTTACACTACACTCACACACTCGATATTTTGAAGCCTCAACTTTGATGCCTCAACTTTGATGCCTCAGCATTGATGCCTCAGCATTAATGCCTCAACTTTGATGCCTCAACTTTGAAGGTTCATCTTTGATGACTCATCTTTGATGACGTCATCTTTGATACCATCTATTTGATGATTCATCTGATGAAATCATCTTTGATAGCTCATCTCTACCCTACATCAAAGAACAGAGTTAATATTAATGTCTTCACCCCTAGTTCATAACCGTACCATCAGGGCGCCGCATGCGCCCTCCGCGTGAAGGCTGACAACCCCGCACCCTCAGGTGCGACCCGCCGCGTCCCCGTGCGCCCGCAGGCGCAGTATTTCCGCGTACCGCCCGCCGCGTGCGCCCGCATGCGCAGTATTTCCGCGTACCGCCGCGTGCGCCTGCAGGCGCAATATTCCCGCGAACGAAAAATATATACTATAAGTCATTCATTTTTATTAGACACTTAAACATTTCAAAAGAATTTCTTTCAATATATTTTATGAGTCATCTTATTTTATTTCATACTTAAACATTTTTATTAAAACATTTTTAACCTTAAACTGTAACTCATTACAGACCTATTATTTAACACATATATTTATTAACATTATTTTTACTTAATACTTTTTACTTAATACTTTTTAATTTATAATTTTTTTAAAAATTGTATGTAAGAAGAAAAAGCCAAAGTGTCTGATATAAAATCATTTTATTTTACTACAATTGTACGAAATTTTACTAAAAACATTAACATTACATACTTACCTTAAAGCAGTAAATCAGTAATCAATAGAGGTGTTACTCAGCACCCTATAGGGATTAGTATGCTTTTGTTTACTGCTTTACTGCTTTTAATTAATCATCTACATTTAACTCATGTTTTACTGTTAACTCATATGTTTTACTGCTTAACTCATGTTTTACTGCTTTAACTCGTATGTTTTACTTGCTTTAACTCATATATTTATTAACATTACTACCTTAAAGCAGTAAATCAGTAAATCAATAGAGGTGTTACCTATCACCAAGGGAGGGGATTAGTATGCTTTTGTTTTACTGCTTTACTGCTTTAACTCGTGTTTTACTGCTTTAACTTTCTGCTTTACTGCTTTAACTTTCTGCTTTACTGTTTTAACTTTCTGCTTTACTGCTTTAACTCATGTTTTACTGCTTTAACTCGTATGTTTTACTGTTTTAACTCATATATTTATTAACATTAGATACTTTAAAGCCGCAACCCAGTAAACCAATATGTGTTACCTAAGGATTAGTATGTTTTTGTTTACGTTGTTTTACTGCTTTAACTCTCTGCTTTACTGCTTTAACTCTCCGCTTTACTGTTTTAACTCATGTTTTACTGCTTTAACTCACTGTTTTACTGTTTTAACTCATTGCTTTACTGTTTTAACTCATATATTTATTAACATTATGTTTTTTATTTTGTTTTAATACTTTTTATTTATTTTATTATATTTTTATTATTATTTTTATTATTTTTATTTTATTATTTTTATTTTTATTATTTTATTTTTATTATTATTTTTATTTTATTATTTTTATTATTTTATTTTTATTTTTATTTTTATAATTATACTTAGTGTTATTTACTTTTATTATTTTATTATTATTATTATTTTTATTATACTTAGTGCTATTTACTTCATGCCTGTTGTTATTATTATTTAGAACACACATACACACCCACACACACACACACACACACACACACACACACACACACACACACACACACACACACACACACACTTACACTTATACATACACACACACACACACACACACACACTTTACACTTATACACACACATTCACTATGACACTTATGCATCATTATTCTAATTATGACACTTTACATTTCCCACCTTATGACACTTTACATTTACACTTCACACACACACACACACACACACACACACACACAGATGATTTACTTACACTCACACAGATTGACTTACACTCACACACAGATTTACTTACACTCACACAGATTTACTTACACACTCACACACAGATTTACTTACACATGCACACACACAGATTTACTTACACACACACACACACACACACACGCCACACTTACTTACACATATAACGTATAATTTATTAAAACATTTGTTTTAATTAAACACGTACATTTATATTACTCATTCAAATATAACTAAAATTATTTCAAAGTTTTTAAAAACTTCTATATTAAAATCAATCATTATCTTTGAGCAAAGAATTTATTATTAACTGTTAATACTTTTGTTTATAAATTTTATAACTATCAAGTTTTAAAATAACTTTACCTAAAATTTTAGGAAATTTTATTAAAAACATATTTTACGTACTAAAGCAATAAATCAGTAAGGTCAGCCCTAGCACCCTCTACACCAAGCTATGCCACGCTTTGTTCTATATGGACTTACTGCTTTACATCATCTTTAGCTGTAATAAGTATGTAAAATACAAATGGGGTTCTCTCAAGAACATAACATGTAATATTGTAACTATCAAGTTTTTATTTTAAAGTTATCAATTATTCACTTACATTTATATTATTCGCTCGATGTTAAAAAAATATTTCAAAGTTTTTTTAAATAATTTGGATTTTCTTATTATTATCTATGTACATCGACAATCCAACACGAGAAAACAACAACCCGCACTCGTTACAGATACGAAACCGACCTCTCTGTAAAATAACTACTTAGCCTCTAAATTTAGAATAACTCTTTGTACCTCGGGCGATTTAGGCCTACTAATTAGGTCAACAAATATAGTTTCAAACTGACCTTCTGTAAAATGTGATACAAAGGCTTATCTCAAATTTAGGCCTAAATTTAGGCCTAACGTAGTTATTGCACCACATTTTACAGAAAAAGTTTTTAAATAATTTGGATTTTCTTTATTATTATCTATGTACATCGACAATCCAACACGAGAAAACACAACAACCCGCACTCGTTACAGATACGAAATATGTTGAAATAACTACTTTAGCCCTAAATTTAGGATAACTCTTTTTGTAAATTTCACGGATTTAAGCCTAATACCAGGTCAAAATATATTTCAAACTGACCTTTTCTGTAAAATGTGGTGCAATAACTATGTTAGGCATTTAGGCCTAAATTTAGGATAAGCCTTTTTGTATCACAGGCGGATTTAATCCTAATACCAGGTCAAAAGGTAATTCCAGTATAGACAAGAATCGAGAATCAATGTTATTATTTTATAAATATATTTCAAACTGAAACATGCTGGATCGGTAAGATCCTTTGAGCAGGTAAGAAGGAAATGTTTACCTTTCTTGTGAGTGGACGGAGTAATCCTTATCTCTATATGACCTCGTATGTGATTGGTCGAGAATTATTTTATCGCTTTTTGGTTTTAAGGTATGTAAAAACATGTTTTTTCATATCCTGAGCCTAAGTTTCGTTTATTTAAACTCTTAACATACATGTAAATATTTATTTAAGAAAGTAAAAATAAGGATAATAAAAACTTTACTATATAATTAGAAATTTAATAATCATTATATATATATATATATATATATATATATATATATATATATATATATATATATATATATATATATATATATAATATATATATATATATATATATATATATATATATATATATATATATATATATATATATATATATATATATAAGAAAAAATTAAATATATATATATATATATATATATATATATAAGGTTAACATTAAATATAATACAGGAATATTATTATATATAACACTTCCACATGATGTTTATGACTATTTTATATTAAAATTCTCTAAATCTTTGCAAATATGCCAATCATTTATATCATTATCGATGATATAGTTTCGTGTCTCATTAATACATTCAGTTAACACATATGTAAAAAGTTCCCGCTCAGATATCATAGTATATTTACATTCTGGATCACCTGCATAAATACTTTCTTGCCATTGTTTTCTAAGTAGATAAATGAATTTCTGTACGTCTATAGAACTTAGGAAGCGATCGATGATGCGCGTAGGATCATCGATCAGGGTTTTCTTAAATGCGTAGTATTCTTGGTATAACATGTAATGAATTACGGTTACGTAATTAGATAACATATATGTCTTCTTCATCTGCATTAACATTCGCCTACGTACCTCTAACATATATTTCAGCTGCATTAGGCCTGAAATGTAGAATCCAAATGATGTAGGTTCAAATACGGTTGTTTCATTATTTCTCTCCCATAATCTAACTTCCAAACTGATTATGTTTTGATGTTTATAAAATGATAGAGTAAGTTGCTTATCGCTGGTTTCTTCGCACAGGCTAATAATTGTTTCGGTCCAGTTTAAAGCTGAGCTTGGTTTAAAGTATTCTGTAAGCCACTCTTCAGTGTGATTACATATACAAAGTAATTCATTTGGACTCACGAAAATACGCTTGGTATTATAACAGGGTGATCGGGTAGCACACTTGAAAAATTCAAATCCATCGGGTTTTCTTTTATATAAGAATGAAACCCTACTTCCTGGGATTTCCCATTGGACAATGTCTTGGATTGAGGTATACCTGTTAAGGTGAAACATGATATACACTTAGTGAAAATAGAACACTTTTATTACAAATCAGAGAACTTGTGCACAGCTTAACAGCCAAAACGAGTATGATTTTAAAATGAGTTTGGATCTAAAACATCCGCCTGCTCAAATATAATTTTCATCCAATCAGAGGTAGGGCTCAGGATATGAAAAACATGTTTTTACATACCTTAAAACCAAAAAGCGATAAAATAATTCTCGACCAATCACATACGAGGTCATATAGAGATAAGGATTACTCCGTCCACTCACAGGAAAGGTAACATTTCCTTCTTACTTGCTTAAAGGATCTTACCGATCCAGTATGTTTCAGTTTGAAATATATTTATAAAATAATAATAAGATTTTCGATTCTTGTCTATACTGGAATTATCTTTTGACCTGGTATTAGGATTAAATCCGCCTGTGATACAAAAAGGTTTATCCTAAATTTAGCCTGAAAATTTAGGCCTAACGTAGTTATTACACCACCCACATTTTACAGAAAAGGTCAGTTTGAAATATATTTTGACCTGGTATTAGGCCTAAATCGCCCTGGGGTACAAAAAGGATTATCCTAATTTTAGGCCTAAAGTAGTTATTTCAACGAGGGCAGTTTCGTATCTGTAAGGAGTGTGGGTTGTTGTGTTTTCTCGTGTTGATTGTCGATGCCATAGATAATAATAAAGAAAATCCAAATTATTTAAAAACTTTGAAATATTTTAGTAACATCAAGCGAATAATATAAAATGTAAGTGAATAATTGTTATTTTTAAATAAAAACTTAGAATGATTTTAATAAAATACATGTTATGTTAGCAGAGAAGAACTTATTTTGTTATTTTATACTTATTACATGGGTAAAGATGATGTAAAGCAGTAAGTCAATAGAAAAAAAACGTGGTATAGCTTGGTGTAGAGGGGTGCTATGGCTGACCTTACTGATTTATTGCTTTAAGGTAATGTAAAATATGTTTTTAATAAAAATTTCATAAAATTTTAGTAAAAGTTATTTTAAAACTTGATAGTTATAAAATTTATAAACAAAAAGTATTAACAGTTAATAATAAATTCTTTGTTCAAAGATAATGATTGATTT
>JABUQX010144645.1:12500-14284 GCA_015478945.1 Trachelipus rathkii | reverse complement strand
AAAATACTTTCAGTCAAATCTGAAAGAAATGCCTTTGCGAACTGATGTGTTCAGGCTAGTAGTTTTTATTTACCTTTGGGTATAATAAATAATAATAATAATAATAATAATAATAATAATAATAATAATAATAATAATAATAATACACACAATAATAATAATAATAATAATAATAATAATAACAATAATAATAATAAATAATACTAATATTTAATAATAATAATAATAATAATAATAATACAATAATATTAATAATGTCAATCTGTTTCAATAATAATTATTTAATGTAATATGAATGGTAATAATAATAATTAATAATAACAATTAAATAATACTCAATAATAATTAACATCATCACTGTAATTAATACCTAATTCAGTGTAAATCATGATTAGGATCAACGAAATAACTTCGATTCAAGGATTATTAGATTGTAATCATGACATTGCTAATAATTACAACAATAGGTAATTCCTTGATAATAACTGATAATTTGAGTATCAATATGACTGAATATACAATATCATTATCAACAACTTTAATAACAACAACAATACTAATAATTAATTAATACTAAACAATAATAATAACAATAGTATCAACAACAATAAAAATAATTATATTTAGCAATAATACTAATATTAGCAATTCTTTAATAATGTAATAATAATAAATAATAATAATAATAATAATAATAATAATAATAATAATAATAATAATAATAATAATAATAATAATAATAATAATAATAATAATAATAATAATAATAATAATAATAATAATAATAATAATAATAATAATAATAATAATAATAATTATAATAATAATAACACCATTACTTGAATATTATTTAATATCAATTAATAATAATAATAATAATAATAATAATAATAATAATTATAAGAATAATAATATATAATAATAAAAATAGTTTTGCCTAAATTTGCTGAAGAAACATATAGATCGCTTTCCCCAGAAATTTGTTTTAAAATTTATTTGATCAATTTAATTGATGAAATCACAAAGTTAGGAGAGGAAATTAATTACTTGAAAAATCAGAAATTAATAGAAAAAAAACCTAGCATCTTATATGGTTAGTATTAAAGAAAACCTATTAAGGTAACTTAGTAAAAAAATTTGGTAAGGTAACCTCTAGAGATAGTGTAAATTTGGAAAGTTGGGATTCGATTGATGAACTTTTAGATCATAATTTAATAATACCTTCAGTAGCACGTCCTGCTTCTCAAGTGGATTTATGCATTGAATCTGCTTCTCAAGTGGATTTATGCATTGAATCTGCTTCTCAAGTGGATTTATGCATTGAATCTGAAGAGGTTGGTTGATTCTACAAGGAATCGAAATACATGAAAATATACTTTAGAAAAGTTGGGCAGAAATTGCTTCAAAATTTTACAGTATTAAAAAAAAAGAATTCGTCTCGAGTAAAGGATTTACGGAAAGAATGAAAAATCCTATAAATAACTTGGAAACTAAGGAGATGAATAAACGTCAGATTGAAGACACACACACACACATACACACGCACACACACACACACACACACACACACACATCTATATATATATATATATATATATATATATATATATATATATATATATATATATATATATATATATATATATATATATATATATATATATATATATATATATATAAATATATATATATATATTATATATAAGTCTCAAAAAAGGAGCAAACAAATAATTCGTGGAACTAAAACCTCGAGATCTGATGATAACTTAAAAAATGCAAAAAAA
>JABUQX010144645.1:2500-5000 GCA_015478945.1 Trachelipus rathkii | reverse complement strand
GATTCATCTATATATAATAAACTCGAACTTTACAATTAAGAAATATTATCAAAAGGACAAAACTATAAGAACAATTGATCTCGACATTTTAACATTTTGGAAGGAAAAGGAGGCTTTGTTCCCAATACTCAGTAAAGTAGCTAAAGTTTTTCTTCTATCCCAGCAACATCGGTTGTAAATGAAAGACTATTCTCAAAAGCCGGCGATCTAATAACCGATCGAAGAACAAGACTTAATTCGAAAAGTGTTTAAAAATTAATATTTATAAATGGAAATCTAAATTCTCTTTATAACTGAAATACTTTATCAAGTCTAACTCAAGTATATATATATATATATATATATATATATATATATATATATATATATATATATATATATATATATATATATATATATATATATATATATATATATATATATATATATATATATATATATATATATATATATATATATATATATATATATATATATATATATATATATGGTAAAAATTGTTTGTTTAGTATATAAAATATATAGAATATATATATATATATATATATATATATATATATATATATATATATATATATATATATATATATATATATATATATATATATATATATATATATAGTAAAATTGAACATTAATAAATAAACATTCAGTATATATATATATATATATATATATATATATATATATATATATATATATATATATATATATAGTATATATATATATATATATATATATATATATATATATATATATAAAAATATAAATTTAAATTTTATAAAAATATATATATATATATATATATATATATATATATATATATATATATATATATATATATATATATATATATATATATATATATATATATATATATTATATATATATTTTTATATATATATATATATATATATATATATATATATATATATATATGGAATAATTATATGTTGTAAGAAGTAAATAAATAGAGTGATAAAATATCGAATTCTTTGTTATTCCTTCTTAATTCCTTAGCCAACACTACAGTTTGTACAGTCACAGTGGCTATAGTAAGAAGTGCGGTGCGGTGCGGTGCGGGGCGGTGCGGTGCGGTGCGGTGCGCCAAACCATGGAATCGGTGCGGTGCGGTGCGGTGCGCCCAAGTTCAAAAACTCGTGGTGCGGTGCGGTGCTGGTGCTGCTACAGCTGGTGCGGTGCGGTGCCGGTGCCCAAAATACCGGTGCTCTGCCAACCCTAATATATATATATATATATATATATATATATATATATATATTATTAATCTCATTAACTCTATTAAAAATGTGGTTGCACACCGAAAACAAAGATCAAACGAAGAGAGACTCAAAATGTGTTTCATACACAAAAATAAAACCTTGAAAAATGTTAGTTTTACATGATTGGCAATTATATGGAACGGAAGGAGTCTTTTGCCAAACTCTGAATCAGATGTCGGTCTTCAAAGACACACAAATTACTTTCCTGGTTTATTATTATTATTATTATTATTATTATTATTATTATTATTATTATTATTATTATTATTATTATTATTATTATTATTATTATTATTATTATTATTATTATTATTATTATTATTATTATTATTATTATTATTATTATTATTATTATTATTATTATTTTATTAATATTATTATTATTATTATTATTATTATTATTATTATTATTATTATTATTATTATTATTATTATTATTTTATTATTATTATTATTATTATTATTATTATTATTATTATTATTATTATTATTAGAAAGCTATTTTTGAATGAAAAGTAAATGAAGAATAACTTAATTGACAAAAAAAGTACTAAAATTTTGTTTTTTAACTAATATTATATTAAGTTATAGTTAGGGATTTTTTATAATAATTATTTAGTTGAGAAAAGTACCATCAGGAACCACCTTTTAATGTTTAGAAGTACCACAACACAAACCTTGATAATAGTTGTTGAGTTTAACGAAATCTTAAAAGAAAAATCGATATTTTTTAAAACTAAAAAAAAAATCGATATTTTTTAAAACTAAAAATAAATCGATATTTTTTAAAACTAAAAAAAAATCGATAGTTTTAAAACTAATCGATATTTTGAAATGGGTATGAAACAACAATGCCACATCTTGCTAAAAAAAAAATTGCAATATTTACGATATACTTATACGCTACACTATTCGTTGTTTTCATTTATAATTTCTTTTGTTCGAAAAATCAGTAAGGTTATGATAAGTTTTGTTAAGTATTTCGCAAAATTTATCAAAAACTAAACTTAAAATACCGAATATAATGATTAAAAAAATTCCGCAGATAGAATATATTTATACTGTATATGAAAGAGATTTGGCAACCGTTTTTACTGGTCTTACATAGGGACAAAAGATATTAAATAGACTGGTTTTCGGAAAAATATATCGATATTTCGTCAGATTCCGCTAATCTCAACTATTACAGAAACCTTTTCTTGAAGAAGTGTCTAGCA
>JABUQX010144644.1:22500-27037 GCA_015478945.1 Trachelipus rathkii | reverse complement strand
TATATATATACAGTATATATAATATTAAAAAACAATGTTTGTAGAGAAAACAACATTTAATTGCATTGTTTACTCTACTCAAGTCAGTAACGTGGGTAGAGAAGAAATAAATACAAAATTGCAGTTTTACAATAATAATAATAATAATAATAATAATAATAATAATAATAATAATAATAATAATAATAATAATAATAATAATAATAATAATAATAATAATAATAATAATAATAATAAATATTTGCCTTATGAATAAATCATTTTTGAGTGTACAAGTTGATTGAAGTATTCAAATTTTGAGTTATCTTAAAAATAAACATTTATTCCGAGTAGATGAACTACCAAGAGTTGTTTTGGTTAGCAAATATTTTTTATTACGCTATGGGGGTAATAAAGTTAAACAGATTTGGAGTATGAATAATATGAACATATTTTTATCAATTAATCCACCACACTACTTTAAGTTATCGGATAAACTTCAAGATATATATATATATATATATATATATATATATATATATATATATATATATATATATACATAGTATATATATATATATATATATATATATATATATATATATATATATATATATATATATATATATATATAAATAACATTATCGTTAAATTCAGTTTAGTATTATGTTGGTGTTTAGGAATTCCAAGATTGGGATTAATTGAAGCTGAGAAGTAGATTTGAGGACTTTTTTTTAGTGATTAAAGTACGAAGTAATTGTAACGATAGTGAATGCTCCCTAGCTGATGACTCTCAAAAGGGAAACGTCTTCAGTCAGGATGCATACTTAAGGTTTTATATTCAAGGAGGAATTTTTTTGATATATATATATATATATATATATATATATATATATATATATATATATATATATATATATATATATATATATATATATATATATATATATATATATATATATATATATATATATTTACCAGACTGGGTAACATTTACTTATTGACAAATTAACGTGTGTTTTTTGTTGAATGGTTGAATTAGTACAAGTATGTCAAAGTTAAAAATGTATATAGCATTCTTTTCTCGCAAGAAATGGAGCATATTACCTTAAATTAAAAAAAAATATTCTGGAGAACATGATATTCGATATCTGGATTAGTCAAAGTACTTGCTGTAACTTAATAGTTATAACAACTTGCAAGAAATTTTTAAAGAAACTATCCAAATATGAAACTGATGGCTAAAAATTATAATTAGTATTATTATATTATAATAGTAATAGTAAATTTAATAACAACTTGCAAGAAATTTTTAAAGAAACTATCCAAATATGAAACTGATGGCTAAAAATAATAATTATTATTATTATATTATAATATGAAAATTTCTTCCCCCAAAAAATTTGGCATATCAATGACCCCAAATCACAGGCCATTTTTCAGAAAATAATAAATTTTATTGCAATGAGTAACCAGCCATTCACAATCACTGAAGAGCAGGGACTCATAGAACTTGTTGCCCATCTTCAACCAAAATATCTTATTTCTAGTAGAAAATATTTTTTGTAGAGAGATGATGTTACCAACTTCATACAGTAAGTTGGCATTAAAAAAAGCCAAAAAACCATCTAAGGCTTTTTGCCACCCTTTACTACAGATTTATGGATAGCTAAACATTCAAACGAGTCATTTATTTCTTTAACTACACTCTGGCTTACCAGCGAGTTTGAAAACTGGACTATAAGCCTATCGTAATACATATATATATATATATATATATATATATATATATATATATATTATATTATATATATATATATATATATATATATATATATATATATATATATATATTATATATATACATATATATATGTTATTATATATATATATATATACATATCTTATAAATATACATTGATTTACCGTATAAATATATATATATATATATATATATATATATATATATATATATATATATATATATATATATATATATATATATATATATATATATATATATATATATATATATATATATATATATATATTTATATATATATATATATATATATATATATATATATATATACAATATATATATATATATATATATATATATATATATATATATATATATATATATATATATATATATATATATATATATATATATCAGAGGTGGGCACCCCGCTCATTTAGGGGTAGTCCGCTAGCGCACCTCCGCACTTCGAGAAAACGTAGTCCGCTAGCGCTCCTCCGCACTTATTCAGACCATCAAACCTCCGCTATCGCAAGTCCGCACGTCCGCACGTCTCCTGCTAATAATGTGCGACTTCACAAAAGATTTTAATATTAAATACTATATATCCTTACAAAAATTATTTATAATATTATATGAAAAATTGAATGAATATTTACAAAATCTCAAGATTTTCCACTTCCTCCTCAATGTCGTCTTCAAAGGACAAGAGATCCATGTTACCTTTCAAAAAGATTAGGTGCTCAAAATTAAAAGCAGTTAAGGCTGACCTCTTTGCCCTCAAAATATCCCCACCAATACTAAATATTCGCTCTACAGCCGCAGAACTAGGGAGAGGTGTATTATATTTTATGAACAAGTTCAACAAATTCTGCCTATACTGAAAGGGAAAGATGTCCTTGGTGAGAGGAGTGCTGGTGTTAGTTCGCTTCCAGCAGTCCATTGCTAATTTAAGGTCCTCACTTAAATCATTCTGCCTCCCTTCTGAAATATTTTGACCACCCTGTCCACCCATAAGAAGGTCTATTTCGTCCAAGACTTTAGTAGAATCCATGAAAGCCTAGACTCCTGCAGAGTCGATGATAATGCTACGTTTCAGCTCGGTAGCTATATAAATATATATATATATATTTTTTTTTTTTTACAGTTGTCACCACCACTCACGGGCAGAGCCCTATTCAAGGAGGGGTGTTACACGCCTCAGAAGTCAACAACTAAAGTAAATTACGCAGATGAGCACAGAAGCAGGCTTTAAAGTGGGGGAGATTAAATTCAGCAGGAAACACAGAAGATGGAAGAGAATTCCACAGAACAGATGTGGTGGGAAAGAAGGAACACCCGCAGCGAACTAGCCTGGAGCTACCCAACACAAAACTCATGTGCAGACACAGCACCCCTAGTTCTACGAGGGCGACGTAAAGGTGGAGGTACGCGAGTGATAAGCTCCCTCGAGCACCTGCCGCTGCGGTACCTATAGAAAAGAGATAAAGCACCAACATCGCGCCGCAAAGATAGAGGGTCAAGGGAACTGGAAAGTACAGAACAGTTTATAAGCCTTTGGCCTTGACTCGACCCTATCCAAAAGCCGCGGAAACCAGAGCCCCCCAGATATGAGAGCAGTACCCCACAAAGGCGGATGAGGCCCTTGTATAGCTGAGCAACTGAGAAGAGGAAAAAGTTTCGCAGTCTAAACAGAACTCGTAGTTTCTTTGAGGCCACCCTAGCAACCATTGTGATGTGAGGTTTCAAGACATTTTTTTTTGTTTATGTTAAGGCCAAGGATGTTTATAATACCAGGAGAGACGAGAGAACCGTAAAAAAGAAATAGAAAAGTTGGAAGGTGTATTAGAGAGGAGATTTGTAGAAGTTGAGTTTAAAGAATTGAAATGCACAAGGGTTCAGATTGACTCTTTGAATTTTGGAAAATTTTATTCAGACTGGGCGAGAATAGAATCGGAAAAAGATTAAGACGAGGCAATTCTAGAAGAAGAAAAAGAAGGAGCAGAATTGAAATGAGTTGAAGAATGAAGGGTCGAGTCATCGGCATCATATGAGTGAATAGAGTTAGATGTGCAGGTGAGAAGATCATTAATGAAAAGTAGGAATAAAGTAGGAGATAAGACAGAACCCTGAGGAACACCACTATTGACAGAAAAGGAAGAAGAAGTCGCCCCATCAACAACAGCCGATATTGAGCGATTTGAAAGAAAACTAGACATAAGTAAGTCAAAGAGAAGGAGGAAACCCAGAGGAGAGCTTAGAGAGCAGTGACGCATGTCATACCCGGTCAAATGCTTTGATATGTCAAGCGCCACCACGCAAGTCTCCCCGTAGTTCCCAAGGGCGGAAAACCATAAATCAGTAAGATAGGAAAGTATATCGCCAGTAGACCTCGAGCGCCGAAAGCCGTACTGGCGATCGGAAAGAAGTGAATGAGATTCTAGATGATCTAAGAAATGAGAGTTGAGAAGAGTTTCAAAGATCTTAGATAGAATACAAGTAAGAGCTATAGGGCGATAGTTAGAAGGATCAGAGCGGCTTCCTTTTTTTCGGAATAGGTTGGACATGTGCGTGCTTCCAACACTGAGGGAAAGTGTTAGTATTGAGACATAGAGAATATAGTTGAACGAGGGGCGGGTAGCACGGAAGCACACTCCCTCAAAATTCGGGGAGGAATGCCATCCGCCACCCGCCTTCCTAACGTTCGTAGATTTCAGGAGCCCATGCACCTGATCGAATGTAATCACAGGCAAAGGCATAGGACACCTGAGAGGAGAAGGAGGAGGATGAGGAATG
>JABUQX010144644.1:5000-12500 GCA_015478945.1 Trachelipus rathkii | reverse complement strand
TATATATATATATATATATATATATATATATATATATATATATATATATCTCTTCTTCTTCTTTTATAATTTTAACTGCTTGCATCACCTCTTCATTCCACCACTAACTGTTAACATTTTTATTTCCTACTTTACCAGATCCACATACTTTTTTGCGCTACTAACAGCCACTTCCTTCATTTGCTTCCAGATTTGTTCAGTTTCAACTTGTTCACATTCAACTGATTTATTTGCAAGCGCTCTTAAATACTTATTCTTATTACCTTGTTCACTTAACTTCTCACTCTTAATACTACCCACTTCCTTCCTTATCACCTTACTCTCCATCCAAGCCCCCACTAGCTTAATTTTACATAAAACAACATAATGATCCGATAATCCCTTTCCTAACCTTCTCACTGATTTAATATCCAACACATACCTCAACATCTTCTCCAACACAAAATCAATCATACTTTTCACTTCGATACCATATCTACCTACACCAACTCTAGTATATTTATGAATACTCTTGTGTTTAAAGAAAGTATTGCTTACACACATACCTCTCTCCTCACAGAAATCAATCACCTTCCTGCCATTCTCATTTTCTCCCGACACCCCAAATCCACCTGTTACACCATCCCTTTTTTGATCACCTATCCAACCATTTAGGTTACCCAGCACAATCAATCTGAAGCTCCTACTCACCCCATTCAAATCATCCCAGAAAATCGCACTCTCTTCAACATTACCTTCAGATGGACCATATGTCACAACCACACATACCTTGACCTTTTCAAACTTAAATTTAACCATTAGAATTCTAGCACTTGCAAAAAAAAATCTAGCAAAGCACTGTACCACAGTTCACTCATCAGAACTGCAACTCATTATCTCCCCCCTCTAATTCCTTTCCACACCAGCGCATACACATTTCACAAAACACCACTCATTTTCACTGTTTCCTTTCATCTTTGTTTCAGTCACAGCAAGCACATCAAATTTGCCCTTTCTTAATACATCCATCACCTCTCTCTCCTCTTCTCCACAACATTTATTCCTCTGACATTCAAAGTACCCATACAATTTATACATTTTCGCTAACGGCGATCACGATCTTCTCCGAGGCATGCAATAGCATATATATATATATATATATATATATATATATATATATATATATATATATATATATATATTTTCTCAGATATATATAAAAATATATATATATATATATATATATATATATATATATATATATATATATATATATATATATATATATATATATATATATATTATATATATATATATATATATATATAGTATATATATATATATATATATATATATATATATATATATATATATATATATATATATATATATTTTTTTTTGTAAATTTAATAAAAAGCAATAAAAAACTCTGTCCTGATGATGGGAATAGTACACTTCCCGAAACGCCGACTTATAATTTTTTATCGCATCATTAATCATTGTTAATTTGGAAAAAGTTTCACCCTATATTTGCTTGCCTGCTTGCTGTTTAGTTTTACGGATTTAATAAAGTGAACATTTTAAGAAAAGTTTTAATTACATCAAATAACAATTATGTTTAGAGCATTGGTTTTATTATTTATCATAAAAAACAAATTTCCGAAAATAGCAATATATACTAATATATATATATATATATATATATATATATATATATATATATATATATATATATATATATATATATATATATATATATATATATATATATATATATATATATAAATATATATATATATATATATATATTGTATATATATATATATATATATATATATAGTATATACCTATATATATATATATATATATATATATATATATATATATATATATATATATATATATATATATATATATATATATATATATATATATATATATATATATTTTTTTTTTTTTCTACAACCACAATAAAAAAAGAGTAGATGTAAAGTTGGTATTCCGTATTCTATTATGCAGCAAGAACTGCCTTTAAGGCTTTTTTTTTCTATTTAAAATTCAATTTAATTTATTTTTATATTTATGTTTCCGTGAAGTTTAAAAAGTATAAAATATTAAATTTCAATGGATATTGAAAATCATTTAAATATAAAGAATTTAATGTAATGAAATTATTTTCCTAATAGTCGTAATATCAGTGTTGCTTGTAATATGTTTCAAAATTGAAATTATATATGAAAATAAATTAACACTATTGCTTGATATGTACTATCGTAGACAAAAATAATGCACTATACTTGGGTCAAATTTTCCTACAGTGACTTGGGTCATATTTTTTCCAACAAACCACGCCCTCCTTTATCATAGTGTGTAAATGCTATATAGTATGTGAGAAAAGAGAAATATTTGGAGGTGTTGTTACAGACATGCACACACACACACACACACACACACACACACACACACACACACATATATATATATATATATATATATATATATATATATATATATATATATATATATATATTATATATATATATATATATATATATATATATATATATATATATATATATATATAAAGATAGATAGATAATTAGGTTACTACTTGATCTTAGAGTTGTATATTTAAGGCGTTTTCGATTTTGCACTTTTGCTAACGAAATTTAGGAAAATGCTAAAAAGTCGTTCGATTATGTCAATTTTAGCACAAATTTAGTAAAATGCTAACGAAACGTTAGTAATTTCCTAAATTCTGTTAGGTTGCTCTTTCCCGTGCTTACCGAATTTTAGGAAAATGCTAACGAAAAAAATGTAAACAAATAAGATTGCGGCGTAGTAGTTCGTTGATTTGATCAATGTTTCATTCATGAAATTAGCTTTAAATTTAATTTCTTCCAAATCGATAAACTCCATCACAAATAGTTGATCAATTATTTGTAATAAAAACCATTTGTTATTTTTTTTATTTTTGTTTATTCCAAAACCACGTGCTCCATTAGAACAGCTGATCAAATTTTTTTGTAAACAATCGGTCGATTATGCCCGAAATTCGTGCTAAAACTGGATTAGCATTTCTTATCCAGCGTTAGCACAAATGCAAAAACGAAAACGGCTTAAATAGTTACTGAACCCTTGGTGTTATATAACAGTCAATTAATTGATAGCAGCTGGGAAGATAATATTTAAAACTATAATTAATGATATTTAAATACAAAACCATGTATATACACATGCGCGAGCATGTAAATCAGCTCATGGTGTTAAGTTTAACGCATGTATAGTTGAGTTACTTTAGATTAAAAGTCTGCTAATCACGTATGGTCTTAATGTATATGGATTACCTTATGCGGTATCTTGTTTCGAGAAATTCGAGTATCGTTTAATTAAACAACAGAAAAAAAAGATGTTGCTCTCTCTCTCTCTCTCTCTCTCTCTCTCTCTCTCTCTCTCTCTCTCTCTCTCTCTCTCTCTCTCTCTCTCTCTCTCTCTCTCTCTAGCAATGTAATTTGAACTGCATAATTTCAAACTCTAAAGGGTCATAATATTTTTATAAATACATATGTGTCTCTTTCTTTTTACGTTATATCGGCTTGGCAAACATTCTATGGTCTGGGGCTTAAAAATAATGCGTGATGAGGCTCGCGAGGAGCCTCCCAGAAATTACTATATATATATATATATATATATATATATATATATATATATATATATATTTATATATATATATATATATATATATATATATATATATATATATGTTATATATATATATTAGTGTATATATATATTATTATTATATATATATATATATATATATATATATATATATATATATATATATATATATATATATATATATTATATTATATATTATATATATATATATATTATGATGGGACGATTCCAAATTTTCAGCCGATGCCGATTCCGATACCGATACCAGTCAAAAGTGCCGATTCCGATTCCGATTCCGATTCTTTTATATATATATTATTATATTATATATATTATATATATATATATATATATATATATATATATATATATATATATATATATATATATATATGTCTTGATATATATATATATATATATATATATATATATATATATATATATATATATATATATATATATATATATATATATATATATATATATATATATATATATATATATATATATATATTTTTTAGAATTATTAACTAATTTTAGATATTTAAAACCTTATAAATTAATGTTATAGAATTCTCTTATATTTTATCTTTGCTAAAGAAATAATTAGTTAATTACCTTTTATTTATTTAACCACTGAAAAATAATAGCAATATTTAAAAATCTTACAATAAATGAAAAATTTTGTCATTTTTTGTTTAAAAAAAAATTCCTTCTTTAATTTACTAAAAGTAAGATCTTGAAGCAAAATTATCATTATTATTTGTAGTTAAATCATGACTCTTAAGTTGTAGTGCAAAAACATTAACATTTCTCCTGTTTCTATCCGATTTTTTTAGGAGAATAAATTGATCCTCCAATTCTGAAGAGTCTTTCACTTTCCACGGAAAAGGGAACGAGCTTGAATATTTTCTAGCAAGGACACCCAAATGCTGAAAGGTTCCTTTATTCGATGACCACCATTATAAGGGACTTTCTGAATTTTTAATAAGTTTCATATTTTTATATTGGCTGATTTCTACTTTTATAACATCTTCAATTTTTCAATATATGTGTCTTTCTCCTTGGGAATGAGTTTCTTTGCTGTTTTTAAAGTCTTTTTCTCTTTAAATTCCGAAAAACAACTTTCAAAACTGAAGTTAAAACTATTATCTTATCTTCAGTATCACTTTTTTCGCCCTATTCTGTTGATAAATGAGAAGAATCTGAAGATTGGTTTAAAGTAGTGGAAACTGTTTTCCTTTCCTTTATACAATATATATCTTCGCACATCCATTGCTTAAGAATATCTTCCACTTTTTATATTGTTATAATCATCCTCAAGGAATGTAATTTTAAAGCGTGGATCAAGATAGGTAGCAAGCACAAGATTCTTATCAGTAAAGTAAATGCTGAATCTATTTTTTTACTGAATTTTTCCATGCTGATACTGTAGACCCAAGTCCCTCAAATAAATGCTTAATTTATTTTTTACTGAATTTTTCCATGCTGATATTTGGGATTATTGCTGATGCCATTGATTACTTGTGGCTCAATCTGAAAATTGGTTTAAAGTAGTGGAAACTGTTTTCCTTTCCTTTATACAACATATATCTTCGCACATCCATTGCTTAAGAATATCTTCCACTTTTTATATTGTTATAATCATCCTCAAGGAATGTAATTTTAAAGCGTGGATCAAGATAGGTAGCAAGCACAAGATTCTTATCAGTAAAGTAAATGCTGAATCTAATTTTTACTGAATTTTTCCATGCTGATACTGTAGACCCAAGTCCCTCAAATAGTTCTTTTTTCTGACTCTTTTAAAAAAAATGCAAATCATTTTCATATTTGAGATTATTGCCGATGCCATTGATTCCTTGTGGCTCAATAAATTTGTACAATCAACAAAATTTTTAAGTATTTTTAGCAATTTTTCAAGAACTTTCCATTGTTTCTAAGCATGCAGGTTTTGAATGATCACTGCAATATGAAATGAGAGCCGTCTTTTGTTCAAAATTTTTGAAAGCATATGATACTGGCTATTATATCTGGTTTGTATATCCTGAATAAATCTGTGCTATGGTAAATTAAATCTAGTTTGATATTCTTCATACTTGGCAATAGCTTGAGGCGAGTGATTAAAATGACCTACGATTTGTTTGCATATGGATATATTTTTTTACGTCTCTTTGTTCAAATATGGCATCATTGAGAACTAGTGTCAAAGAGTGTAAAAAGCAAGGTAATTTCTGGAATCCTTTCTGTGTTATCCCTTACTATAACATGAATTTTATTAGCAGGAATATTGAATTCTTCCATAACATTTTGAAGACAATCACTTATATTAGATGCTGTGTGAGATACGTGAAAAGGTGAAACTCGAAGAATAGCATTTATATTCAATAGCTCCAATTATTACAAGCCTACAAGGTAAATATTTCACTGCTCACTTACGAGTTCACGGGTATATAATTATCAAAACATATTACATAACATGACTAACGAAACATTGCCAAATGTCTGCCTGTCTGAAAATCCTAACATGATATCTTAGGCTCTACGTAAAGATGCGCCGCTCAATCCAGTTTTCTTTAATTAAATAGAATTAAGGAAGAACTGAAATTAAAAATCAATACGGCAGACTTCGAAATATTGTCTTTGAAATATAAAGATCGAATAAAAATTATTTTCAGATTGTATACCGAAGAATCGGTCAAAGAATCGGTACAATTTTGCCGATTCCGATTCCGATTCCGATTCCTGAAAAACAGCCGATTCCTCCGATTCCGATGCCGATTCCGATTAATCGTCCCATCACTAATATATATATATATATATATATATATATATATATGTATTATATATATATATATATATATATATATATATATATATATATATATATATGTGTGTGTGTGTGTGTGTGTGTGTGTGTGTGTCTATGTGTGTGCGTCCGTCTGTGTGCGTGCATGCGTTTGTGGGTGTACGATTGTTTACTTGGTTATCTAAATAATAAACCACACTAACGTCACACCTTTTATGTAAAAGTTCATGTCATTTGGCGTAGAGTCACGACACCAACTACAGTTATCTGCTGTTAATATCATAATAATGGACACCCGTGCTGAGAAGCTAGTATTAAGGGGAAGGATACTAGCTTTGTTTGAATCCGGACAAAGTAAGATTCAAATAGCAAGAGACCTCGGGATCCACGTATCGACTGTAAGACGATGGGTTGCTAGACATGAGGAGGAGGGTAATTTGTGTGATCGTCCAAAGCCTGGTAGACCACGGACAACTACCGAGAATGAGGATCAGGAAATATTTCATGCGGCCCGTAGAAATCCATTTACAAATAGCAGAGCCATCAAACGCGCATTACAGTTGGAAGCATCTGATAGAACAATCCGGCGACGATTGCACGCTTATGGAATACACCACCGGACTCCGGCAGTGAAGCAAACACTAACCGAAGCACACAGGGCAGCACGGCTCCGTTTTGCAGAAGAATATAGTAACAAGGATATAAACCTTTGCTCCAAGGTTATCTTCACAGATGAAAAGACATTCTGCTCTTCAGATCACGGCCCCCTACATTGCTGGCGTGTCAATAACACACGATATGAACGCCAACATATTTATGAAGAAGCTAGAAGTGGACACGTCACTGCCAATGTATGGGGATGGATAAACTATAACATTCTAGGCGAACTGACCCCTATAGATGGCCGGTTCACCGCAGATAAGTATCTGGAAATACTTGAAGAGGTGTTGCTACCAACAGTGAGAGCGTATTTCGATCCCGATCCCGATAGAATACCGTTCGTCCACGACAATAGTCCCGTGCACACTGCGAGG
>JABUQX010144643.1:27500-29180 GCA_015478945.1 Trachelipus rathkii | reverse complement strand
TTTTGTGTTTTTCCAATGATTTTTCTAATTGACTTTTTTTGCAGGGAGTCAAAATAACATTTTCAGAAAAAAATTTGACAAACGCATAGTCTGTATCAATCAGATAAAAGTGAGATACTACTCATAGAAACTGAAAGGAATCATTGGGTATTCGTTAATATAGTGAGAAATGTTTGAACTATTTTCCATGCGAGAAGATATACCAGATGATATTATTAAATTTGCAAAGAGAAACATCTTGGTATTAAAACGTACATTGTGTGGAAGACTTGTTTGATAAAGGGAACCCTAGTGACTGTCTAAAATACTCACTATACGTCAGCATTCAAATAATATGCGCTAATTCAGAAGTAGACCTTGATGGTATTATAAATGAAAGAAATAATGTAGAAAATTTTATAAAAGATTTTCACTCTTGTGAATCTCAAATTAAAAGAGTAAAAGATAAGATTAATGTGTGTTCCAGTCTATTCTTAACATTTATTGACAAAATGCCGGCTATTACCGATTATAAACATGCTTTACACTTTGCTTATTTTGTGGAATCTGTTGCATTGCAAGACGTTTCACTAGAAAATGATGAACTAAAAAATTATATTATGAATAAAATAGGATTAAAAAATGTTGAACTCGTGAAGAAAATCCGATTTTGGTTTCTGCATAGAGAGAAGTGTTACTTTATATTTCCACAACAGCTTCATAAATATAATTTAAGAGAAAATAATTCTAGAAAAATATTTGAGCATCTTCAAAAATTTCTCGAACATGTATATCAAAGACTTTGCGGTAAAGAGGATGATAAACAAGAGGAGAATCTGGAAACTTTGATATGTCATAGCGAAGAATTAGGGAATAAAATAGATGAGGAAGAAGCAAATCTCATACTTGAAGACTTATCATCTGAATTTATTAAAGAAGTATTTTCTTAAAGAGAAATTGAGTCCTGAAAAATATTATTAACTTTACTTGTAAACTTTATACCGTTGCTTCGATTGTTATACAGAAGTATAAAACAATTTGAAAACTTGATTAATTTTAGAAATCATCTGGTTCATAATATCTATATTTTATATCAACGTAACATGGAAACTCCATACATTACATTTCAAAATATGTTAAACGATGTGAAAGGATTCCTTTTAAAGTTTAATTTATGTAGCAAAATTACGCGAGAGTTGAAAAGCATTTCTGAAGCTGAGGTAAATCGGACAGAAGAAATAATCGGAGAATGTCTTTATAGATTCAGAGAACAGTTTTCGGAAGAATTAAAACCACAACCGACATTTGATTCTCGTGTTGATATACTACATTATTCTCCTATTGACATACATTATTTGACTAATAAAATAAAACTTTACTTTCAAAGTCTGCTCATTGTTGACTTATCAAATAAGTTTACCTTAGAAAATGTACCAATTGAAAAATTTGAGTTACCAAACTTTTGCTACAGATTTTCTGAAGAGGATAGAAGTGAAATGTTTCAAAAATTTAGCATAATTAAAGAAATTAATTCTGTTCTTTCTGAGGATAATTGCAATCTTTCTGAGGCTATTACAAAGAGATTGAAAGAAGATCTAAATTCCTCTGGACTTGAAAATTTTGAGTGTGATTTGATCATAAATTCTCTTTCAGATTCCGAAAATTATGACAACAATGAAGCAATCAAAGATATATTGGTAC
>JABUQX010144643.1:7500-22500 GCA_015478945.1 Trachelipus rathkii | reverse complement strand
TATTTATATATATATATATAAATATATATATATATATATATATATATATATATATATATATATATATATGTTATTATATATATAATACATATATATATATATATATATATATATATATATATATATATATATATATATATATATGAAATATATATATATTATATATATATAATATTATATATATATATATATATATATATATATATATATATATATAATAAGTCCAAAAGAAAAGATATAGATCATTTTTATAATCTGTTACAATTCCTGATTCCTTTTTTTTTTCTCAAAATATTATTTCTACACAGTGCTTAGCCTGAAACAGCAAGTGACTATAATATGTTATTAAAACTCTTTCAAATCCATACAGCTCATAGAGACATACAAGTATTCAACCCACTGCAAAGACTTTTCAATTTTGACTAAAAATATCTAGAAATCAGAATTGTGGAGCTTTGAAAAAAATTTATTGTATATTGTGTACTTATTTTATAAAGTATTTTTATATATAAATATAATTTACATAAGATAATGTGACTTCATTGAATATTTTATTAGTTATAAAAACTGTATAACTGTTTTTAGTTTCTAATTATAGGTTTGATGAATTTAATATTTCTGACCTTCCCCAAAGTTCTATATAAAGCAAAATCTTCATGAATAGTTTCTTTGATCATAAATCAAATCAAATTCATTAACTGAATGTTATTTTTTTTTAAAGTAAAAGTCAACCTATCTTCTTATATTTTCCTTTAAAAATTCAGCTTTATTTCATTTGTTAATCCCAAGAATCATTTTTGTACAACCTATAAAAGCACTATATGAGATCCATAAGGCTCTAGGTCAAGTCAGTTGACCTCATAATATGCATTTGAATATTAGCACATTTCGGGAAATGTTCTTTTATCATTCAGTATTTATGAGAAATCCATTGAGGAAAGGTGCGATATATATATATATATATATACATATATATATATATAGAAGTATGTTATATATATATATATGGGATAGGTATATATATATATATATATATGGCATATGTTATTTTTATAAGCGGCTGACTCATAGAAGGTAAAATCAATAAAATAAATTCTAATACATTAATGTTAATTATATAATTAATTACATTAAGTTTTTAAAGAGCCAACCGCAACTGTAACTTAACCTAACCCAAACCAACCTAACCTAACCAAACTTAACCTAATTAATCCCAACCCATATTAATGGAGTCAACCACTTATAAATAGCATATATAAGAGTAGCAGGTAAGAGGTGTTAGTAAGGTGATATATACATATATATATATATATATATATATACATATATATATATATATATATATATATATAAAGAGTTAAGAGAAAAGTAATTTATTAGATATACAGGCAATAAAAAGTACTTGAACGTAAAACGTACTAAAATGTTGCTAGAGATTTATAATTAACGTACTGAAATACAAAATTATTTTAAAATATGCTAGTTATATATATATATATATATATATATATGGCATATATATATATATATATATATATATATATATATATATATATATATATATATATATATATATATATATATATATATATATATATATATATATATATATATATAATATATGTCTAAAGCTGCTGACATCATGTAATCCTCAAGAAATGCAACCTATACAGTGCTGATTTTAATTTTTTTTTTTTTTTTTTTGCATTTATATTTTAAGAATGGGTTTTATTTTTTTATTTTTTATTTTTTTTTTTTTTTTTTTTTTTTCATTTATTCGTTGGAAATATTTAAAAAAAAATTTTTTTTCTTTATGGGGCTCGAGGTATTACTTTAGTTAAAGTAATACCAAAGTGTAAAGGGAAGTAATTATTATTTTTTTTAACTAAAGGAATACCATAGAGAACTGCAAAGATGGCAGTGAGTCGGGGGTCTCTTGGCCTATCGAGACGTGGGACATGGGGATTTGGTCCCCCAGTTTTGCCTGAGCCCCTAAATGGGCATAATAAATTTTTTTTTCAACAATTGCAAAAAAAAAAAAAATTAAAAACCCTCCTTAAAGTTTTTCGCTGATTCCAAATATATTTTATTTTTACTGTAGAAAGGCACTGCCTTTGCTATACATGATGTCAGCTTTAGACACTTTGACCTTATTATTATTATTATTATTATTATTATTATTATTATTATTATTATTATTATTATTATTATTATTATTATTATTATTATTATTATTATTATTATTATTATTATTATTATTATTATTATTATTATATTATTATTATTATTATTATTATTATTATTATTATTATTATTATTATTAATAATAATATTATTAATATTATTATTATTAATAAATTCATACGTCTGAAAGAATTTTCCTTTAAAAAATTAGCGAAGCAAAATAATGCGTAATAGAAATGCCTTTTTTACAAAAAAAAATCGAACTCAAAATCAAAAGCCTCACGCTATTCATAGCCTAGCTTAAGTAAAATAGATGTCAAAAGTTTATAAAAGTACGAAAATATCATTGCTCTGCGTATCTAGGAATTCACATATATATATATATATATATATATATATATATATATATATATATATATATATATATATATATAGTATATATATATATATATATATATATATATAGGTATATATATTTATATATATATATATATATATATATATATATATATAGTATATAGTAATATTATAATGTAAGTATATTTATAGAAGTGAATAATGAAATAAATTATCATATTTGTCATATATCGAGCCATTATTTATTATTAAATAATTTATATCCATGTATACTGTAAAATTTCAAAATTAAATAATTGAACTAAGGAAGGTATTTTTTGGTGTAACCTTATTTAGAAAAAAATTTCATAAAAGAAATAAATAATATTTCTACGTGAGAAATTTTAATTAGATCTACGTAAATTTATCAGCATAAAAAAATTTTTAATATTTTTTCCAGGGGGCTATTAGCGTTTTTTTTTTTTTTTTTTTTTTTTTTTTTTAAAGTTCACACCTCACGGGCATAGCCCTATTCAAGGAGGGGAACTTCTGATACTTCTACCAGATCCGAACCAGGATCTAACCCACTGATCTTTGCTGACAGACCCGTCGTCGTTTCTACCGTTTGAAACACGGAAGCGGCACACCTATATATATATATATATATATAAGGATATATATATATATATATATATATATATATATATATATATATATATATATATATATATATATATATATATATATATATATATATAATAAATATATATATATATAGTATATATATATATATATATATATATATATATATATATATATATATTTATATATATATATATATATATATATATATATATATATATATATATATATATATATATATATATATATATATATATATATATATATATATATATATATATATATATATATATATATTTAGTAGATCATCCATTTTAAACTGGCAAAGTTGTTTACAACTTTTACGTTATTCTTCTTCTCGGAGAAGGAAAGGGTTTTTTAAAAGTTGCACCAACTTATAGATAAGGTAAATTTTGATTTAAATTATATTTTCAAATAAATTTGAATAAAAGACATAAATGCCATGTTACTGATCAAATCTTTACCTATTTAATTTACGTAAAAACTACCATCATAATTGCATAGTAAATATAAATGTCACAGGCCTGGCATCGCAGCAACATTTTAGGATGTGAAACATATTTTTGCATCACTTTTATGATATATATGATTAATAGTGCGCTGCGCTAAGGGGATATATATATATATATATATATATATATATATATATATATATATATATATATATATATATATATATATATATATATATAAAATATATATATATATATAGGTGTAGGTGTAGGTGTAGTGAATAAACTTTACGTAACTATTGCATTAAAACTATACACTTTTAATTTACAAAAAAAAATTCTTTGAAGTTTTTTTTACCAATTCACGTACATTTTAAATGTATATTTTCAATAAAAATATTACAAATAACGCTACAAAACACATAACTTTTTGCCTTTATTTCGTTCGTGTAGGGATGAAGAAACTGTAAAAATGTGTATCAGATTATCGATATCGATATTATCAATTTATCGATACATCGTTATCGATATTATATTCGATTTTTTTCCTTTCCCGATATTCAAGGATTCGATTATTGAACTAAACGAAAATAAAATATATAAAATTTTTTATTTCTTACCTTGTTATTTTGTTGGATCATATATTTTACTGATCGCCGTCCAAATGTTGTGGATTCTCTCTTTATGTTTGAGAAATTTTCTTTTAAAAAGAAATTCTGCTATGTGGCTATCTAAATGCTGCTTTCGATTGCCATATCTAGGCACGCCGGACCTCACTTCCCGCCAAAACCTTTCTATTTGTTGTGTATTTGCACCCGTTTCCGGGTCAACAAAATTAATACTGTGATTTACTGTAAGGTGTTGAAACCCTTCAGATTCTAAACAGTTATAGGCTTTCCAACAATCGCTAATGATTGTTGTGCCTGGTGCAATGTATTTTTTTATTAAAGGAAGTAGAGTATCGCGGCTTCGATTACCCACTGACACAATAAATGTTTCTCTACTTTCTCTTTCAATGCCGCCAAATATCCAACTACCTTTAATTTCTCTTCCTTTGTTATATTTACTCTTTCCGATTTTCGCTTCGTCAATTTCAACGGTTTTCCCCACACCTCCAATAGTTTTTGAATTAGTATATACGAATCTAAAACATACCTCTCGCAAGTAATTGCTCCAGTCAACGACAGTAGCTTTGGTAATATCTAATTCGTTTTCTATGAAACTTTGACGGGGATGGGGTATTAAGGACCAATAAGCCACGAATTTGCAAATCTTATCAACATCAATACGGTAGCCTAAAAATGTACCTCAATTAGGGAAAATTAAAGTTATGATATATAACTGATTTTCTTTATTTTTACCTTCAGAATATTTGTTTGTACAACGGAATATGTTTTTATTTTTATCAAACCACATAGGATTTCCGCATTTTTTACATATTTTATGCTCGCATGTTTGTATAAAAATTTAAATAAGTTTTCACTATTTTCGCATAATACTAAAAAAGAATTCAACGTTTGTTCACAACATGAAACACAAGGGAAGGATTTTTGTTCTGCACTCGCACTGCACGAAGCCATGCTGTATGCAAATACTAAACATTCAAAGACGATTTTTAGAGGGAAAAGCTCTTTCGCTAATACTTTTAATTTACTAACTCAGCTAAAAACAACACTATATATATATATATATATATATATATATATATATATATATATATATGAGATATATAAAGAATATATATATATATATATATATATATATATATATATATATATATATATATATATATATATATATAAATATATATATAAAGAAAGAGAAAAAGTATAAGTATATATATATATATATATATATATATATATATATATATATATATATATATATATATATATATATATATATATATATATATATATATATAAATATATATGTGTGTGTGTGTGTGTGTGTGTGTGTGTAAAGTTGTATAAAAAAAATGAAAATCTAAATGCGTTTCAAAGAATTTTGTTTAAGATTAAAAATTTCATAAAAGTTTTTTTTATTTTTCATTTTTCAAGTGGGGCTTTTTATTCCAAAGGATGAAACTGGTAAAGATGGTGCAGGAGTCGGGTTCTGGTCCCGGTGATATTGGGACTAATCCCCTTCTGATACCCTTGAAATTCTGTTTTAGAGCCTTAGGCAAATGCGGGTTTCTTTCCGATCAACATTCTCCGGGGGTATGAAACCTCTGTCCTCCCGTCGGCCTGAGCTCCGAAAATTGGTGAAGTAATTGTTTTTTTGAAAATGGCTTTTAGGGGCCTGAGCCGACGGGGGGAGCCAGAGGGGGGATTGTTTCATACCTGGAGGTTGAGCAGTGAACCCCCAAGTGACACCCAGCACCAAAGAGCGGGGTCCTGGAGACTATCCCCGGAGGGGGGGATTAGCCCCCATCGTCCACCGGGAGGCCGAGAGACCCTGACTCCTGCCATCTTGCGGTTTGCCCTAGTGGTATTCCTAGTTGAAAAAAAAATACATTTACTTAAAAAAAAAAAAAAAAAAAAAAAGTTAAATCTTATCGTTAGAATTTTCGGCTGATTCCAAATATAAAATTTTTATTGTAGGACCTGCCGTTCTCTAGTTACATACTGTGAGCATTAAAAAATAGAGAGAGAGAGAGAGAGAGAGAGAGAGAGAGAGAGAGAGAGAGAGAGAGAAAATATATATATATATATATATATATATATATATATATATATATATATATATATATTTAGGTATATATATATATGTGCATATATATAGTCTAATTTAAATGAGGTGAATAAACTTTACGTAACTATTGTATTAAAACTATAAACTTTTAATTTATAGAAATGGTATCAAAAAATTCTTTGAAGTTTTTTTTACCGATTAGCGTATATTATAAATGCATATTTTTAATAAAAATATGAAAAATTACGCTCCGAAAAAAAAATTGACTAATTTCGGCGTTTTTTTAGGGATAACACTATCGATGTTTGTTTCTGATATTTTCCGATTATTTATATATCGATAAAAATAATTTTATTTCAATAAATTTTTTACGATTATCAACGATTTTTTTTTTACGATTATCAACGAATCAATTGAATATACCAAAGTCAAACGTAGTTGATTAAATAAAATAAAAAAAATTGTTAAATAGTTATTTTACGTACAAGAATATAAAATATAAATAATGCTCAGGTAAAATTATATATATATATATATATATATATATATATATATATATATATATATATATATATATATATATATATATATATATATATATATATATATATATATATATATATATATATATGGTAATAGTTTAGATGAGGTGAATAAACTTTACGTGTAATTCTGCATTAAAACTATACACTTTTAATTTACAAAAAATGGTATCAAAAAATTCTTTGAAGTTTTTTTTACCAATTCACGTACATTTTAAATGTATATTTTCAATAAAAATATTACAAATAACGCTACAAAACACATAACTTTTTGCCTTTATTTCGTTCGTGTAGGGATGAAGAAACTGTAAAAATGTGTATCAGATTATCGATATCGATATTATTAATTTATCGATATCGATATATTTTTTTTTTATATTCGATTTTTTTCCTTTCCCGATATTCAAGGATTCGATTATTGAACTAAACGAAAATAAAATATATAAAAATTTTTATTTCTTACCTTGTTATTTTGTTGGATCATATATTTTACTGATCGCCGTCCAAATGTTGTGGATTCTCTCTTTATGTTTGAGAAATTTTCTTTTAAAAAGAAATTCTGCTATGTGGCTATCTAAATGCTGCTTTCGATTGCCATATCTAGGCACGCCGGACCTCACTTCCCGCCAAAACCTTTCTATTTGTTGTGTATTTGCACCCGTTTCCGGGTCAACAAAATTAATACCGTGATTTACTGTAAGGTGTTGAAACCCTTCAGATTCTAAACAGTTATAGGCTTTCCAACAATCGCTAATGATTGTTGTGCCTGGTGCAATGTATTTTTTTATTAAAGGAAGTAGAGTATCGCGGCTTCGATTACCCACTGACACAATAAATGTTTCTCTACTTTCTCTTTCAATGCCGCCAAATATCCAACTACCTTTAATTTCTCTTCCTTTGTTATATTTACTCTTTCCGATTTTCGCTTCGTCAATTTCAACGGTTTTTTCCCCACCTTCCAATATTAGTTTTTGAATTGGGGTATATACGAATCTTAAAACATACCGGGTAAGTAGTCGTTCCAGTCATGACAGTAGTTTCGCAAGTATAATATCTAATTCGTTTTATGAAACTTTGATTGGGATGTGGGGTATTAAGGACCACAGGTCAATGAATTTACAAATCTTATCACATCAATACGGTGTTTTTCAAAAATGTACCCCCTAAATTGAAAAACAAAGTTGCGACATATAACTGATTTTCTTTATTTTTACCTTCAGAATATTTGTTTTTGTACAACGGAATATGTTTTTATTTTTATCAAACCACATAGGATTTCCGCATTTTTTACATATTTTATGCTCGCACAGCACGTGTTATGTTTGTATAAAATTTAAATGTTTTCACTATTTTCGCATAATACTAAAAGAATTCAACGTTTGTTCACATGAAACAAGGGGAGTTGATTTTGTTCCGCAGTACCTGCACTGCATCGAAGCTTGCTGCTGTAGTGCATTGCGGCAGGTTCAAGTTTAAAAGTTACTGTCATCTTTGTATATTTGTATATAACTTAAAAATAACACTATATATATATATATATATATATATATATATATATATATATATATATATATATAAAGATATATATATATATATATATATATATATATATATATATATATATATATATATATATATATATATATATATATATATATATGATATATATATATATATATATATATGTATATATAAATATATATATATATATATATATATATATATATATATATATATATATATATGTCCTCTTTTTAAAGAGTTTTTTTTTTTTTGAGTGGTGACCTATATATATATTTGAAGAATATTTAAAAATCCATATTTTAAGATGTATTTATTCAACATAAGTAAAATATGCAATGAAAGTATAAAAGTAACAATAGTCCCTTCTGTTGAGATACTTATAGGCGAAATTAAGAGTCACAGCCTTCCAGAGTTTTCCAATTTCTTATGCCTCTCTGACTCTTCGTTTAACGTAGGGCCCAGATCGAAATTGTGAGTCGCAGCTCCTTCCTTTGAGCCTCATTCTCTTGCCGTGAGGATTTCTGGAGAATATCTTGGAGGAATTTATTTCTTCTAGTTCTGTAGCTGTTAATTTTATCTGATCAATGAAGAGGACATCTGTAAACGGATTTGAATATTTTATTTTTTAATTTCGACTTATGCTAAAATTTTGCTCGCGCAAATCTTAGCATAAGTACGAACATAAATTAAAATTTTTACAAAGTTATAATGGAGTGCTACATTACTGCGCTAAACACGGAGTGAGAAAGTATCTTATAATAATTATACAAGATATAAAAATTAACCTTCATTCAAATGTATACATATTTGTGGGCATTTAACAATGCACACAAACATATAAAACATGTCAATGAGGTAAAAAGAATAAGTAAAATACATATACTTTCAAATGCAAGCATATTTAATTATGTCCGAAGACATAAGTAAACATACAAACATATGAAGGCAAAAATAGTATACATGAAATTTGAAGAATATTCAAATACGAGCATAACTGGTTACATCCGAAGATCTAAACATATATACAAATATTTGAATACATAAAAATACAATGTTATATATATATACAGAAAATAAAAGGTGCATTCAAACACAAGCTTATTTGGTTATATCAGTTAGATATAAACAAACATACAAACATTTAAATGCATAAAAGTACAAAAATGTTAATACATAATTCTTGATATGGAACAATTGAGTTTTCACAAGTTAAATAGGCCACATCGATCGAACCGTTGAATCCAAGGAAAGGTCCAGTATAAGGCGTTTCTAATGTATCCATGATTTGATCAATGTGCACGTAAATAGTTTTCAAAGCTGTAGTTACGAGAGAAACATTGCTTGACATATGTAAGAAACGAAGCTGTTGAAATTAGGGTCCTTATTTGAAAAATTCTTATAAGCATAAAAGGGAGTTGGTCACAGAACCATTTTAGACTGAAAAGGAATTGTGGGCTGTAGTGGCAACCAAAATGAAAGCCTACCCATAACTAAACTTGAATGATGAAAGAAATCCATGCCGAAAAGGAAGTTTGCTATGTCCAGCGATGAATCCTCGAACTGTGATAGTTGTGAAAAGATGAAGACCATAATCCAAAATTAGAAATGAAAATTGAAGTCCAGTATCGATAATGTTCGTTTGCTTGAGTCATTTTCTCCGAGTGTTCTGATTGGGATTTTGTATTATTGTAGTTTTTTCTTTTCCTTCATTTTGTTTGTCTTTCAGAAGGCGTTGATTGAAGTTCTGGGTGTTCTTCTCCGGGTTCACCAATTATATAGGGTACGACTTTGCTAGATTGGTGGCTTCTTTTATGAGCAAGCACCCTAAATAAGAGGATGGTAATTTAGAAATCCATATTTGAAATGATGTTTTTATTCAACATAAGTAAAATATGCAATGAAAGTATAAAAGTAACAATAGTCCCTTCTGTTGAGATACTCTTAGTAGGCGAATTGGTCGTCACAGCCCTTTCCAGCGCGTTTTCCACCCTTGCCTCTGACTCTTCGTTTTAACGAAAATTTGTGATCGAAATTCAGAGTCGCAGACCTTTCCTGGAAATTTACCTCTCTTGCCGGGAGGATTTCTGGAGAGAATATATTGAGTGAATTTATTTCTTCTGGTTCTTATTGTTAATTTTATCTGACTGACTGAAGAGTATCTCAAACGGACGGGTTTATATTTTATTTCATTTCGACTTATGCTAAAATTTTGCTCGCGCAAATCTTAACATAAGTACGAACATAAATTAAAATTTTTACAAAGTTATAATGGAGTGCTACATAAATATATTAAAGGCCTGTATAGGGGTACAACATATAATTATTTTCGTCTTAGGGGTGCGCGATCAAAAAAGTTTGGAGATCACTGCTCTAAATAACAGATTCATTTGTGTATATTTCAAGTTTGTAGTAATTTCGAAAAAAAATTGCAGATCGTTAATGTAAAAATGTTAAAAACATAGGTTTTCAAAAATTAAAATACAAAGCAAATTACTACAGACACAGAAAAACTCCCGAAAACAATGGTTTTAGACGTCAGAAAAAGCTGCCGTTTTCTTTTATTTAGTCAAAATTGGCTGAAAATAAAGTGAAATATATTTCCAATTTGGGGCAAAAACTGAACCAACTCGGAGCAAATATCAAAGTGTCCACTTCTGAAAGGCAATGATAAAAACATTTCCCAGATATCAAAATTCAATGACAATACGTTGTTAAGTGGTTGCGTTTTTTAAAAATCTTTTGACGGTCATATTTAATATCTTTTTTTAAACTAGTGACGTACGAAAGTCTGATCATTAAGAGCAAAGAACCAATCATTTTCAAGCAAAAATAAGATATAACCAATCAGAGGATTTGGGCTAAAGAAAATGAGGTTTCACATGCAATCATATAATCAGTGCTCTTACGTTATTGGTTACACGTCATAACCTTATTGTTAGACTAGATTCTAGAAGGAAGTATGTCAATATATTCGTTTGCTTTCTTATGCGAAATTTTCTCCCAGCAAGAAGTCGAAGCATAACATTTTATCGTCAATCTTGATTGAGTTATTCCCGCGTTTGCTAGTTAAACTTGACAAAGCAAAAATGACTTAAAGGATCGCCAAACTACCCTGACTATGAAATTATTGAGACATTTTCTTTAAAGGAATAATTGATTCGAAAGGAAAGTCTTTCCTTGCGGAACTGATGATTTAAAAATGCTTCACCGCCTTGTCAATGATGGTTTTTTGAGTGAAACCCATACCAGGGCCGTCTTAAGTCAAGTGGGCGCCCATGGCACTTTAGGATATATGGGGCCATTTTAGAGAAATTTAGGATAGGTATTAACAGAAACGTTAACATTTTAGCTAGTATAATTTTCTTTTTTTTATATTTTAAAATTTACAAACAAATGCGAACATACTTAAAAAAAATCTATATCGCTACAAGAGGTACTTTCTGGATTTTTTCATTATAAACTATGACACAATTTCTTTGAAAGCCTATCTCTTCAAGCACATCGCTTTCATGAAAATCAGCGACAAATTGCTCAATCTTTCTTGGCGCATTGTACTTTGCAGTTCACTTTTGATTCTTTGCAATTTTGAGAAGGTGCGTTCCTCACTTCAGTTACTGACCATCATACAAAAAAAGATTCCAACTGCTATTTCTATATTCAGAAACGTGTCTTCGATATTATCTTCCTTTGAAAGATGATAAATTTCTGAAATACTTATAGTCTCTTTACTTTCACTATTCTGCACACCTTTCAAATATTCTGTTAGATACATACATTTCATCCCTAACTCTTTGGCGCTAATGTCATTGTGATAGACCTTAGCAAATTCCTTACAGCTGTGTTTCAACTCTTCGGAATTTAAAGTTTTCAAACGAGATAAGAAACCGAACTGTTGACGTTAATTTCCAAGAATCAAATTTTGTTTTAGATGCAAGGTCAGGAAATCAATTATAGGAAAAAGTTTCAATTTTGAAGTTTTTTTTGTCAGTTACTTACACAGATGGCGCAGAATCATCAAATTATGTCAAACGTGAGCTTCCAGCTCTTATTCTTTGAGATAGGTTCTTGCATTCAGCTTCTGGATTTTTCTCTTCATCGGGCGATTCGAATTCATTAAAATTATCTCTGACAGTATCAATAAAATTACCAAGCGAAGTTAAATTTATTGCAACGTCCATTGTTATGGTTTCTTTCTGAAGGTTGTGATTAGTCTTGTCTATCCTTTCCAATACGGTATTCCACATTTCTGATAAAATAATAAATTCCAGTTTTTCCATTTTTCTGGATAGACTAACGGCTTCGTTTCTAGTTTCTCTTGGTTGTACAATATCTGAAGCAATAGACGTGAAGGCTTCTAGAATTTCTTTATGATCTCGATGTAACGCATTTACAGCATCAGCTCGTGCAGACCATCTGGTTTCAGAAAGACTTTTAAGAACTTTCTTAGAACCTAAATATTCTGTTAATTTATTCCACCGATGGGTAGAACTCGAAAAGAAATTGTACACTGGAAACCATTTGAAAACCTTTGCCTCTTGTACACACTCAGCAGCATGAAGACCTACCGCAGGTTGTGGAGTCGGTTCAAAAATTTTCCACTCCGACTGACCCGACCTCCACCCTCTCAAATTACCGACCTGATGACCCACCTTATGGAAAATTGGCCGACCTGACTGACCTGACTCCATTCGACCTGACTCCACCCGACTCCACCCTCTGGAAATTGGCATTTATATATATATATATATATGAGAAACAATAGTGGTATATATGCAGAGAGATGATATATATATATATATATATGGTACACATATATATATATATATATATATATATATATAGAGAGAGAGAGAGAGAGAGAGAGAGAGAGATATGAGGGTTTGTTGTTACCTGTGTTAGTGTATGTATAGTAGTGAGACTAAGGTCTGGAATAAGTGGTATAGATCTAAAGTACAATGTGTTCAGATGGACAATCTTAGGGGCGTGTCAGGTGTGAGAAGAATTGATAAATGAGGAATGAGCGTATTAGAGAGGTGGTGGGAAGAAAGGGGTAGATGAGAGAATCACTTAAAAACGTTGAGAGATGGTTTTGGCCATGTGAAAGGGATGGATAGATGGAAGTTGGTTGTTAATTTGATGTATAGTGTTGGTATGCGGAAATCGACCGGCTGGGGGAGACCGAGGAAAAAGTGGAGTGAGTCAGCAAAGGGATTCCTGAAGGAGAGAAATTCTGAGTTTCTAGCAGGGGTGAGAAGAAAAATACAACAGGAGTGAATGGCTGGTGTTTTGTGAGAGGGTATGGTTGTGGCCCCCTGGGCCAAGGGATAAACCCCACATTGGCGAGATGCCATAGTGAGTGTCCGTCGTGGCTCTAGGGTGGATTTTCTTACTGCGACGAGTTCTCACTAAAGGTATAAAAAGGGGCGGTGGCAGCTTGAGCTTTCGACTCGTCACATTATTCTACTACTTCTTCTGTTTCAGTGCATGCTACGGACCTTTACCCCGTCTTGAGAGAGAGGATGGGTAATGAAAATGATTATGTATGGGAGTATATATATATATATATAATATATATATATATATATATAGATTTGTGTTATATATATATATATATATATATATATATATATATATATATATATATATATATATATATATATATATATATATATATATATATATATATATATATATATATATATATATATATATATATATATATATATATATTTTATTTTTATATATATATATATATATATATATATATATATATATATATATATAGGGCCGTAGCCAGAATTTTTTTTTTTTATATATATATATATATATATATATATATATATATATATATATATATATATATATATATATATATATATATATATATATATATATATATATATATATATATATATATATATATATATATATATATATTTAATAAAGGAAGGGGTAAAATATTTGTTTTTTTGTGTGTCCACTTTTCCCACCCCCTAAAGGTGGACATAATTAAATATTCTTAATTTTCAGCCAATTTTGATGGGAAAAAAAGCAAACTGTAGCTTTTTCTGACCTCTAAAACGTCGTTTTCGAATGTTTTTCTGTGTCTGTAGTCATTCTTTAAGAATTTTCATTTTTTCAAAATCTTTGTTTTTGACATTGTTCTTTTCAACTTTTACCATTTTTTTTCGAAATGACTTCAAACTTGAAATATACATAGATGGGTCCATTAGCTACAAAATACACGAAATGAGAAATCGCCTTTCTAAAGAAAACATTCTTAACTCCTTCAACCTCTCCCCATAGCTCTTACCCTCAAAGCCAGAAATCATCCTTGTTGCACTACTTTACACTCTCTCTTCAGCATACCTAGGTCTTTTCTTAAATAAGGGGCCCAAACCTGTGCACAATACTCTAATATTGACCTAAAATAGCTATTATACAGCTACTTATAACTTTGTTAGTTTTGTAAACCATATTGCGATTTATTATACTTAACATCTTATTAACTTTATTCCTTGCTTCCAAACACTGATAGTTAGTTTCAGATTGCTGCTTATACTCACATCTAAATCTTTTTTTTGGTCCACAGACTCAAGCCAATC
>JABUQX010144642.1:5000-7500 GCA_015478945.1 Trachelipus rathkii | reverse complement strand
GGAGAATGTTATAAATATTAGGATAAAAATTAACACTCCTAAGGATAGATAATTATTTTTAATTCCGGTGAAGAATCAATAATTGATATTTAGGCCATTGATCAAATTTTACTCAAATCTTGAATCAACCATGTTGGACCATGTAACCAAAAGTCCAAATTTTCTTGAATTTTTTTTATAAGATTTGCCCATAGTAAACATAACTGCAGTGCTTTGTTTTATGTGGACATAATTGGAAATAAATTTCAACTTATATTTATTTTTCAAATCTTCCAGAAAAACTTTTAAAATCCTTATCTCAATTATTTGCTTATTTTGCCTCAATTTTATAGCTTAACTTGCTATTATCCAGTTTAAAACTACTTGAGGGTCAACACTATGTATACATAATCAAAAATGAATTGTGAATAAGCATCTAACTAGTATTCAAATATTTCATAACTAGAATTATATATTAAAGCTCAGGGTGGGAATGCTAAATGATTTTTTAGGATTTACTGGAGACTTACTTTAGATTTTGCAAACAAAATATTATTTTTTTTATTATTGGAACTATAAGCTATTAAACATAACAAAGGGTGTAACTATCATAAAATATATTAAGCTCATAAGATTGATGCTCATGTAATGCTTGTCTGAGATAAATGATGCTTGGTAGCAAATTTATGTCTTTTTTTAAGCTTACTCCAATCAGATACCAATTCATCTGACAATGGTTGGTCCCACCGATATTTAAGTTGCCAGGTTCCTTTTATTAAGAGCTTACCTTTAACAGTAACAGCACACCCTATTGGATCAAACACCTTGGAAATTCCCGACCGTATTTGTCACTTAGTGTTTACATTGTCAATAAAATTAATTAAGGCTAAGTGCATAGTATCATTATTAATATCATATTGATAACCTAACACTCTTTCATATATACAATCATGTTCTACCAAAATCTCGTCTTGTTTAAAGATGGTTTTCATATCCTCAGAGTTGGAGATCAAGAGCCTCAAAAGGAAACCGTCACTCTGCATTCTAGAGTATAGTTATAAAGATTTTCAAGTTCTGTACTAACATTACCAGTTTAAATTAAGTTGTCCACATAGAAATTTGATGATAAAATTTCAGTGCATTTATCTTTAGGGAATTGTGAACCATTATACTGCATTATAAAATGAAGAATGAAAGGAAAGGCAGTTTATCCAAAATGAATGGTATTAAATCTAAAAGTAACTAATTTATTATTTTGGAACCACAAGAAACAAAATTTATTTTTTTAAAATTCTTGACTAAGTTTTATACTCAAATATTGAGAAATACAAAACAATTTCAATCGAAAATATTGTATCAATAATGTTGAATGAAAATAAAGTTGAAACACTTACCGAATTGATATTGAAGAAACTTCAACTTATCCAGAAGATAACCTATGGGCCCACTAGCACACTTCCAGAGAGCCAGAATTTTATCAACACAGCTCAGTAATTAGATTGAAGAGAGGAAGAATAACCTTCCAAAAATTAGCTCTTGAGAGTATAAGCTTATTAAAGTCTTAATTTTAGTTTCACAATTGTTATAGAAATTATTATAAAAATGATTTATCAAAAATAATAATAATACAATTTTTCACAAACACGAAACAACGATAGCATCGATCGAATTTGAATAGATATTTATCGAAATAAACTGTTCAAAAGAATAAAAACTGTAAATTAGAATTACTCATAGATAATAATTTTGTTGCTACGATAGCGCAGCATGTTGACAATAATTATCAGGTTAACGCCTGCGCACACATGACTTTAATAATTAATTAATAATATTATTGTTTACATCAAACTATCAAGTTTTTTATCAAAATTAGAATAATATCTTTATTTTAAATTACTGACAATAATTTAATAATTTTATTTACAATTTTATTAATATATATATATATATATATATATATATATATATATATATTGATATATACAGATATATATATATATATATATATATATATATATATATATATATATATATATATATATATAAATATATATATATATATATATATATATATATATATATATATATATATATATATATATATTATTATATATATATAAATATATATATATATATATATATATATATATATATATATATATATATATATATATATATATATATTTTTATATATATATATATATATATATATATATATATATATATATATATATATATATACTGTATATATATTGAATATCACAGAAGAAACAATATACTAAAAGGAAATATAAGAAAAAGTAAGAGCTGAACGAAATCATAAAAATACATAAAAATTGCTGTAAAAAACTGAGATAAGGAAGAAAAAAATGAAACGAGATGCAATTTATATATATATATATATATATATATATATATATATATATATATATATATATTATTATTATTATTATTATTATTATTATTATATATATATATATATATATATATATATGTATATTATTATTATATATATATATAT
>JABUQX010144641.1:15000-28444 GCA_015478945.1 Trachelipus rathkii | reverse complement strand
ACAGATATAAGCCAATGGAATTATGTACCAGGCAAGCTAAATATTGCAGATATAGCAAGTAAAGGAATATCTGTTAATGAGTTTTTGAACAATAAACTATGGAGCACTGGTCCAGAATTTTTGTACAAAGACAAAGCTCAATGGCCTGAGCAAAATAAAGAAAATAAATTAGATGATGAAAATGATGAAATTATAAAAAGTAAACCAGTGATGGCCATACAACTCCAAGAAAGCTCAACAGACAAGCTCATACATTCTGTTTCAGATTGGATGAAATTAAAAACAAAAAGGTAGCATGGATTTTAAGAGTTAAAGAAAATTTGCATAAAAAAGCCTGGAATAAAGGTGCTATGACAATTACAGAATTAAAAGATGCAGAAAAGGCTATTTACAAATATGTACAAAATAAAGAATTTCATGATATACAATACAAAATAAAAAAGAAAGAAGCCTTGCCAAAAAGGCATATTTTGGCAAAATTCTTACCATTTATAGATGATAATGGAATATTAAGAGTAGGTGGGAGGAATAAAAATCTGAATGATGTATCATATGATTTTAAACATCCAATTATCTTGCCAAATAGTCATGTTACAATGTTAATAATGAGACATTACCATAGAATTAATGGGCATTTAGGAAAACAAACAGTTTTAAATGCTTTAAAAGAGAAATACTATATCATTGGAGCAAGTAGAAGTATTAAGAAGATCCTAAAAGATTGCATAATATGCAGAAAGCTCCATACAAGGCCAACTCAGCAGTTGATGGGAGATTTGCCCAAAGATAGATTAGAATGTGATATACCACCATTCACGAATATTGGTATAGATGCCTTTGGCCCTTTTCTTGTAGTAAGGGGAAGAGGGAAGGTAAGAGAAAAAAGATATGGATTAATATTCTCATGTTTAAGTAGCAGAGCAATACATTTAGAGATGTTATATTCATTAGATACTGATGCTTTCATCAATGCTCTAAGAAGATTTATCAGCCGTAGAGGTAATGTGAAATTGATCCGATCAGATAATGGATTGAACTTTGTGAAAGCTAACAAAGAATTAAAAGGACAAGTTAAAAATTGGAATAGTAAGCAAGTAAATAAGTTTTTTGAGCAAAAAGAAATACAGTGGATATTTCAACCCCCTCATAGTTCTCATAAAGGAGGTCATTTTGAAAGACACATTAGAACTGTAAGAAACATATTACAAGCTTCACTCTTAGAACAGCCAATAAGGTTGACAGATGATAACTTGAACACTTTGTTCTGTGAGATAGAATTCATTATAAATAACAGACCAATAACAGAATTTTCAAATGATTTAGAAAACTTAGAAGCTTTGACACCAAATCATTTATTAACCCTTAAAGGAAATATAACATTCCCACCAGGTTTATTTCAAGATAAAGATTGCTACTTATATAAAAGATGGAAACAAGTTCAGTATCTTGCTGATTTGTTTTGGAAAAGATGGATCAAAGAATATGTCCCTTTATTGCAAAAAAGAAGTAAATGGTTAGCAGAAAAAGAATCACACAAAGAAGGAGATTTAGTTCTTTTAATAGATGACTTCAAACCAAGAAATATGTGGAATTTAGGAAAAATAGTAAAAGTTTACAAAGATGACTCAAACAGAGTGAGAATAGTAGATGTGAAAATAAATAAAGACAAGAATACTTTAAATACAACAATTTTGAAAAGACCAATAACAAAATTGATCTTGCTGAGAGAAAGTGCAGGATTATAACAAGAAGACAACAGAATTATAAACTTAAGGAAACTAAGAATAACAAGAAAACTTAATATTCTTAGCAAAAGGGGGAATATGTTATATTTTGCATTAAAATATAAGAAAAAAAAATAATAATAATAATAAAAAATAAAAAAGGAAAATTAAAGAAAATTCATTACTATTCATACTATATGAGCATCAACTGTGGTTACAAAATTTTACCAAAATATTTCAAGAGTAGAAAAGCAAAATGATTGCAAAACAAGAAAATTGCTGAGGAAATCAGAATTGAAGGTGGGGCAACATAAGGACTTGCAAATAGAAAACAGGCTAAAGAAAGCCAAATAATAAGTAAAAAATAATATATATGAAGATACTGCAAGCAAACAGGCTGTTGAAACAACAAAACTGTCAACTTTGCTAAAGTAAACAAAGAAAATAAAAGCAAAGTACAGAATTTGAACTTCAGTCAAGAAAGAAGATATTGAAGACTACTTAGTACCATCTATTTAATCAATTCAAGGGTTAATTAATTTCACAAAGAAGAAACTATTAAGGTGGAATAACTAGCAATTGAATTCTTCAATCTAATATATGAATAAAGAAGCCAGAAGAAAATTTAGAACATCAAGAAAAACTCTACAAAAGCTGAGGATTCAAAAGAAGAAATCTAAGTAAGGAATTTTTCAGCTATATGATTAGAGTGAACAATCTTCGAGCAACTTTATTGATAAAGCAGCAGTCCTACAATTTGAGTAATATCTAATCCACCCACCCTAATCTCAGCCATTCTGAAATCCAAAAACATCAGTAATTAGAAGGTAATAGTTATATTTATAGGTATTAATATAGTTGGTGTGAATGTGGTATTAATATAAATAAGTAACATCTATGAGTTTTCAAACAAAAGCTAATAAGGACAAAAATAAATAAAAAGTCCAAAAATAATATTTTTTTATTAAATATCTATTTTCAATGAATTTATGGAACAATTATGTATAATTATTATGTTTATTTTTTTAGCATTTAGTATTTGTACTTTTATATATTTATAGTTTGTTATATTTTTATATTTTTAGAACCTGTTCGAATATATCTACGATGTTTAAATAAAATTCACAATTCGAACCGAGTATCACAAACCACTGATGAAAGGATTTCTACATAGTTCTTCTAATTAGAAGCTTGGATGAAGAACATATATATATATATATATAACTGTCTATATATATTATATATTAATGTTATATATATATATATATATATATATATATATATATATATATATATATATATATATATATATATATATATATATATATATATATATTGTCATGAGTCTGGTGACTCATGGCATCTATTTTAATAAACCTCCCAATTTTTGTGAAGCAGAAAAGTATCCAGGCTAAAAGGAAAACTCATCGTTTTCTCAAAAGAAGTTCGGGTAAACAGTTGTGTTGAATTCCAGCTTAAAAGTGCCTGAGTCATTACAAAATTGTGATTGCCGACTTTATAAGGATTTTTACTAAGTTGTTATTATCAGCTTTCCAAGGATTTATTTACGAGCTGTGATTCCAGCTTTATAAAGGACAAATTCTCCCAAAAAAATTGGTATGTATAGTTAAATATAAAGCGATGTTTACGATAGTTTAAAATCTAAAAGTAGGAATAGGATTTATGATTTGCTGTTTAGATTTGACGAAATAGCGTTTAAGTTTAATTAAAATATAGACAATATTAAAGCGTAAATTGTGGAAAATTAGATACGAATAAACTAGGAGACATTGTTAGAATACGAGGAATTACCAAAGAATATTGTAAAATTTATATATGGGATCTTTTTGGTTTGAAGGACAATGAAAGTTATATTAAGAATAGTCAATGATAAATGAAAGTTTAGAGTAAGAATGACATAGTAATCTATAGGAAAAGATAGCCAAAAGGATTTAAAGGAGGAATCGTATATATATATATATATATATATATATATATATATATATATATATATATATATATATATATATATATATATATATATATATATATATATATATATGTATATATATATATATATATATATATATATATATATATATATATATATATATATATATATATATTATGAAACATATGTATATATATATATATATATATATATATATATATATATATATATATATATATATATATATATATATATATATATATATATATATATATATATATATATATATATATATATATATATATATATTATGTATATATGTATGTGTGTGTGTGCATGTGTGTGCGTGGGTATTGATACGTACATAATTAAAAACGCATACAAAGGTATAATAAGGATCTTTTAAGATATGAGAGGCTCACATTTGAGAAAAGAGGCGCACACACAATTTAGGTTACAATTGCGGACGAAGGTATAGGTTAAAATCAGATTATATTTATTATTATTATTATTATTATTATTATTATTATTATTATTATTATTATTATTATTATTATTATTATTATTATTATTATTATTATTATTATTATTATTATTACGTTCCCTTATTTTTATTAGTATATGTGCAAGTACGAATGGATATATACAAAAGTGAATAGAGAATTTGTGTTTGTAGGAATGCGTTCTATTTAGGTTATAGCGGTGCTATGACTTGATTTATTTAGGTTATAGCAGTGCTGTGACTTGTTGTTATTATTATTATTATTATATTATTATTATTATTATTATTTTGCTTATTACATATTATTATTATTATTATTATTATTATTATTATTATTATTATTATTATTATTATTATTATTGGTAACGATTATTGATTGTTATTCCGATAGCATGGATAACTATTGGCGTTATTAAATTTATATTTTGCTATTAGTGAGCCAATAATTAATGGTTGGTTATTTTATGATTTTCAGGGAGACGAGTTTGGAGCCGAGGTTAGAGCCGAGCTTACAGCCGAGTTCAGAGCTGAGTCTAGGACCCAACTCAAGAATTGGATTCCGATCGGACCCAGACGCAAGGTTAAGTCCAATAAGGTCACGACCGGATATTAAGGCCAAGGCTGCAATTATTAGCCAACTAAGCTTCCAGCTAAATTTAGAGGCCTAAGTTAACCCTAGGTTAGCTACCGAGGTTTAAGAAAACAGACTACGGAAGATTCCCAAGGTCGAAAGGTCACACAGGTCGTGTGTCAATTGGATCAGGTTATTCAAAGGAGTAAAGAGCACCTTCCGAAGGGTCATTCGTCTAAATATCGACGTTAAAAAGGAAGTATTGTCTTTCAATCCTTTTGTTCTTCTTTCACTGAAACAGGAAAAGTCCTCTGTAAAGGAACGCAACCTTGCCTCCCTCATTAAAAAGGAGAGTGGCTCCACAAGCACGAAGTTTATTCCAAGTGTTTCGTTTATCGTTATACTCCTGGCTCGTACAAAATTTACAAGAGGACAAATCGCTGGTGGTGAACGAAGGGAGGACAATAAGGGAATTTATAAAGGTAAAGAACATTCTTTTGTCAGTTCTGTTTTGATTAAAGAAAATTTTATATATATATATATATATATATATATATATATATATATATATATATATATATATATATATATATATATATATATATATATATATATATATATATATATATATATATATATATATATATATATATATATATATATATATATAGGTGTGTTGTTTTTTTTGGTGACATAATCGAATTTTTTTTTTTCTTTTTCAAATTGAAGGTATACTTTGTTTTTTTTTTTTTTGAAACAGTAGGAATTAATAACAAGTTTTGTTGGTTCTTTGTTATTGAACAGATTATAATTGTATATTAAAGTTCTTTTTCTCTTTTTTTTTTTTTTTTGATCTTTTTCTTTTGAATATATTTTTGGCCGTGATTTTCTTTTCTTTTGTCCAGGATTACTGACAATTGTAAGGAAGAGGGAGGAGGAACAAATATTTCTCTCTTTTTGGAAATTTTCGCGGTCGATGGTAGCAGATTGAGAGTCTCAGATCATTAAGGGACTTATAAGAAAACATAAAAGGAGAATTTCTGTATTTTCTTACTCCAGTTTGGAGAAATAAAGGATATATATATATATATATATAGGTTAGATATATATATATATGTATATATATATATGAGTTATATATATATATAAGTTAAGGTTATATATAAGGTTGGTTGTTGAAGAAGAGCATATAGCAGAGTTGAGCAAAGATATATATATATATATATAAGGTTATATAGAGCATATGTTATATATATATATATATATATATATATTTATATATATATATATTATATATATATATATATATATATATATATATATAGGCATTTTTTTTTGTGTTGGTTGTCAATATTCATTTTTTTTCCTTTTATTTAAAATGGGAAATTCAGATAAGGAGCAAACTGGTAAAGTCAATATGGAGGAGACCAGGCAACCCACTGAAGAAGTAAGTGCAATTGGGCACTTGAAAGGTTCCAAGTGGCCATAACAAAGGATGAAAATCTTGAATTTTGATCGGATGACGACACTATTGAAAGGAATATTACAGGCTTTGGAAAGTAAGAAAGGACCCACACGTACAGAGGAGGAACCGATAGCCACAGCACAGAAGAGTGAGGTAACAGAAGTTACCCAGACGGGACAAAAGACTGATCCTAAAGGAGGTCTTAACATAAAAAATAGAGTGAGGATCGAGGATCAGGCCTACCAAAATTGGAGGCTGACCCGTGATCAAAGCAGCAAACAAAGGAACATCCCAAAGAAGACAGCACGGTATGAAACAGATGAGGAAAGTAGCTCAGAGAGGGCAACAAGTGACCCATTTGATGTGACGAATGAGCATAGCAGCAACAGGCCAAAGAGGAAGAATAAGAAAAGGAGAAGGAGGGCGGAAAGAAAATACACCTACGATGGAAGTTCTACAGCGGAAGATGAAATAGAAGAAGCTGAGAGTGAAGTGGACCAGGGAGGAAAAAAATGGCTCAAAAGGTTAATAGAATTGGAAGAGTCAGGTGTGGAACATACTAAAGCAGTGAGTAAGATATTTATCGTTTTGGCCGGTGAGATGGTGGAGGTGATGAAGTCATTTAGGAGAAGTAATATAAAGGCTGTGAAACCCTTAAAGTATGGGAAGGAAAAAGTCCAGAAATTTGAGGCATTTATAGAGGATTACGAACGATATGCCAAGGAACAATTGGGTAAAGACAAAAGTCGTTGGGCAGTAGAACTCAGAAATTTCTTAGAAGGTCCCGTACTAAGGACATATTATAGTATATACAGGGCTAAGGTCAAATATACCACCATAGTGGCTAGATTAAAAAGCTGGTGTAAGGAGGAAAAAGAAACCGAGCAGATAGATTTGCAAAAAGAGTTTTGGAGGTTAGAGATGCGGAAAAATGAAAAAGTGGCTGAATTTGCGTTAAGGGTGCAAACCACTTACGAGGCAGCCACTAAAGAGGAAGATAGGGACAAACAAATATTGAAGAAACAATTTTTGAATTGTCTCCCGAAAAAGATGGCAAGGAGATTTAGAATAAGGATGGGAAATGAGAAAGAAAGCCTTAAAGTAAGATGGAAAGATGTGCTTAACTGGGCACAGGAGGAGGATGACCTGGATGATGATGAGGAGGAATCAAGGGATGAAGGGATACCAATATGGGCCACACTAAATGGAGAACAAAACACAAAAGGGACATACGCAGAAAAAGTGCGCTATGGAAGGCCAGTGTATCAGCAGCAGAAACCAAATACAAGGGAATACACCAGGCAAAATAATGAAAGATATAATACTGAGGTAAAAAGATGTTACTGGTGCAACAGGGTAGGACATTTTAAAAGAGAATGTCGAAAATATAATGGGTGGTGCCTGGGATGTGGGAGTAATGAACATCGAACTGCGGAATGTGGATCAAGAAGAGGGCCCAGACAACAAGAACAAGGTTATAGAAGACAAGATCAACAGAACATGGGCGGACACGGGCAAAATATTGGGAGACCCTTTGAAAAAAAATGCTTTCTATGCAATAGTATAGGGCATTGGAGGGATACTTGTCCACTAAGAGAGCGAGTAGAAGCATGGAAAAAGGAACAAAAACAGGCAACTTCGGGAAACGAGGTAGCTCCGCCGACCCCGGGAACGAGCAGGAGCGAAACCGCAAAATAGACCATTGTTTACTAACCAGCCCGGCTATTCAAGGTGATACAGTATTGGATCCAGAAGCAGAGGAGTTCATAAGCAGGAAACCTCAGGAAAATAGGAATGCCTTACCACAACGAATACCCAAAGGAAGAGGAACAAGCACAGTGAATTCAACAACCTGCATATACCATGCCATAAGTAGGACAAGCGTTGAAGGTAAGCAAGGCATTAATATTACTCCTTTGTTGAAATTTGTTATAAAATTAAATAATGTTGAAATGACAGCCATTATTGACTCAGGTTCACAGTATTGTATCATAGGCCAGGAACAGTTCAGAAGGATCCAGAATCCCGAAGTTTTAGAAAAGGTAATGAGGTTACGAGGAGTAGGTGACCCTCAAATGGTTGTGGAATAGCACCAAACAGAAAAATTAAGGATTTCAATTAAGGACATCAATTATGGTTTAGCAGATTTTATTGTGGTTGAAAGACTAAAAGAAGGCACAATATTAGGAATGCCATTTTTGATACAGAATAAAATTAAAATTGACGTAGGGAATGGTTCACTCACAAGGCATGGTGACCAAGACACAAAGGAACAAGTCTACCTTTCAGAGAAGTCTGGGAATTGTGTAAGGACTGTAATATCCTTGCCAGTGTATACTACGGAAGAAGTGGAAATTACAATAAATGATTGGGTTCCAGTAAAAGCTACTTGGACTTCAAACCAGATTAAGCCCAGAGAAGGAAGATATTATGATATGAAACCAGAAGAACTATTGGTCGAAGGAGAGGAAAATAATCGAAGAGGGTATAATAAACGATTCAAATTATTACCAGGATTGGTAAAATGGAATACCAAAGAAGGTACTATATTAATCAGGAAACTTATACCAGGACAATTAAAATTTGGAAAAAGAGAAAAAATAGGAATAGCCCATCTAATACTGGATGAAGAGGACCTCCAAAAATATGACAATAGAGGATATACGATAAACACACTGGTACAAGGAACAGGAAGACAAGGAACCATTGAGGAGGAATGGACAAAGGAAAAATTAGAAAAGAAATCACATTCATGGAGGAATTAACACAAGAACAACGAAAGGAAATAATAGAAGTATTATACAGGCAAAAAGGTGTATTTAGCAAGAATGACTCAGATGTAACAACAACGTCGATGACACCATATAGGATTCGGCTACACGATTATACCCCCATCTACCAAAGGGCGAGAAGATTTGACCAAAGGACAAATGAAGAAATTGAAAAACAGGTTCAGGAATTGTGTCTAAAGGATATTGTGGAGCCATGTGCCGCCGAATGGAGCTCCCCAGTGGTACCTGTTAGGAAGAAGGATGGGACACTTCGTCTATGCATAGACTATAGGCGCATAAACAAAGTAACAGAAGCAGATAGGTTCCCAATGGCCAACATTTCAGAAACAATCTTCTCGTGTCATGGGGTGGAATATTATTCCTGTTTGGACTTGGTCAAAGGATATTATCAGATGAAATTAGAAGAGGATAGTAAGGACTTTACTGCATTTTCTACCGTTAGTGGCCAATACAGATTCAAAAGGCTGAGTTTCGGGCTAAAAAATGGACCAGCAGCATTCCAGAGGGAGATGCAGAGGATATTAACAGGATTCAGCCGAGACAAGGTGGTGGTATATGTGGATGATGTCCTCCTGATATCAAAGGATTTTAAAGAACACCTACTGCTGATCGAACAGGTCCTACAACGGTTCTCCGAAGCCAATGTCAAAATTAAAATCAGCAAGTTTAGCTGGGTTCAAAAGGAAATTAAATTTTTAGGACATATTCTCAGTAGGACTGGAATAAGGAAGCTCCCAGAATTTATGGATCAGGTGGACAAGTTGGAAAGACCAAATAACATAGGAGAACTCAGGCGGTACCTAGGAATGATTAACTTCCAGCGTAAGTTTATTAAAAACTGTTCAGGAGTGGCAGCACCCCTTAGTGCTCTGACAGGAGGAAAAAGGAAGGATAAGATCGAATGGACAGAAGAAAGGATTCAGGCTTTCGAAAATTTAAAGAGACTGATGAAAGAATCTGTAGAGTTGGCATTTCCGGATTTCACAGAAGGTAGTCCAAATATAGAGCTTTATGTGGACGCCAGTGGATTTGGTATGGGCGCAGGTCTATGTCAGCAACAAGGAAAGGAAAAAAGAGTAATAGCTTATAACTCTCATTCATTCGATGCGTGTGAAAGAAGAGCATCCACCATAGAGAGGGAATTGTTGGCTATCAGGTGGGGAATCAAGAGTTTCCGTCCATTTTTGTTGGGTCAGGAGTTTATTTTATACACAGATCACCGCCCACTAGTGTACCTCCACACAATGAAGTTAGTAGATAGTAAGTTGGCTCGTGTCTTGGACGATTTAAGCGAGTACAGCTTCCAAATCCATTATTTTCCGGGAAAAGAAAACATCTTTGCTGATACATGGTCTCGTTGTCAAAGGAAACAAGAGGAAGAAGCCGATGTCATAAATCTAGAGGCCCTACCAAGAGGTCTAGAAGTAATAAGGGTGGTACCAGGAGGTGCTGATTCTTTGTTTTTGAGCTTGCAGGAAGTTTTAAAAAGGGAACAATTACAGAAGAAGGACCACCAGGAATTAAGGAAATTCTTACTAGAGGTTTTGATAAACAACAGGAAGATGTATGGGTTAGATAAACAACCCAAATCACTCAAATATTTAAAAACCATCAGTATTTCAGGAAGGGAACCAATCCCAGAGGTATTACTGGCAGCTAGCGATGAGTTCAACTTGAAGATCTGGCTGCATCACGGGACTTGTTGTTCAGTTGTATATATGGGACCCAAAGCAAGGAAACGAGAAGATTTAAAAAACATTCACATTCAGGTATTAGGAGGTACCCATTTCAATCCATTAAGAGATAATGGTACGTTCCAGATGAATAAGGATAATACGATAGTAGACGAATTAGCAATCGAAGATCAAGAGGTACCATCTGAGGAAGAAAATGAAGGATTCATGGACAGTGAAGAAAGTGAGGCAGAAAACTTATTAGAACACCCACCAGAAGAGGGACTAGGGGTAAATCTATTAATGAACGAAACAGGGCAACGGTCCCCTTTAAGCTGCAACCACAAGTTATCAGGAGTTGCATGGCAAGACATTTCCATTGGTGCAACATCTAGGTGTGCCTTTTTAGAAGGAAACTGTCATCAGGGAGTTAGAACCATTTGGACTTATTTTGAGGAAATGGAGTGTGGACATCACATTAAATGGGATCACCACCAAAATTGTTGAATGCACCACAGCAGTAGCTATCAGGATAGATACACGCTACAGGAAAACAGTATTACCATTGGTAGTTGTTAAGGATGGGTTCATTCCGGCATGTTTTCTTTTAGGAATGAACATATAATGGGAAGATAAAGAAATTACTGCCTTCTCTGGGATTGAACCACCGCCTATATTGATTGTATAGGACGGTTAAGTAAAAAATAAAAATAAAATAAATTTCTTTTCTGCATATTATATTCTGTTCAATAATAATAATAATAATAATAATAATAATAATAATAATAATAATAATAATAATATTAATAATAATAATAATAATAATAATATTAATAATAATATTAATATTAATAATAATAATAATAATAATAATAATAATAATAATAATAATAATAATAATAATAATAATAATAATAATAATAATAATAATAATAATAATAATAATACACACACACACACACACACACATTAACAATACGTTTATTGTCTTTCATGATGGTAATATTATTAATAATAATAATAATAATAATAATAATAATAATAATAATAATAATAATAATAATAATAATAATAATAATAATAATAATAATAATAATAGCACTTTTTTTTTAAGCAAAACCATATATTTAATCTTATTGTTTTTGCGTTTTTAACATGTCTATAAATTGCAAGGAAGCAGATTCTTCTACGCGTGGATTAACTGTTTTGGAAAAAGCGATGGTATAAAATTTCTGCGGAAAAAGGGGAGTATTTATTTAAAAATGATTCCAGTGTTTCCTTGTTTATAAATATGACAATGCTGCAATGGGTTATGATAAAGTGGAAGAAAGGTTTTTATTCTTTGTTTGTTGTGGGAATATTGAAACGATATTTTGTGGTTTCGGATATATATATATATATATATATACTTATCATATATGTATATATTTATATATATATTTATATATAGCAGTAGCATATATATGCTATATATATATATATATATATATATATATATATATATATATATATATTTTTGTCTACGATAGTACATTTAGATTTATATGGTTTGAAATATAAAAAAATCAAATAATAATGAAATAACAATCTAAGTTTATTTCCAATCTTCTAGTAATATTTATAGACGAAACGCGTCGGGAAATCTAAATAAATATATCTTCTTCTTCTCATGTAAATTGTTTTCAAAGATTATTTTAAGAAAATTAAACTATGTACAGAAATAACTGTTTAGAAACTTGGAAATAAAATCAAAAACTTTTATAAAATCAAAGGCTGATATTTTATTGATAACTACTAATAATAATAATAATAATAATAATAATAATAATAATAATAATAATAATAATAATAATAATAATAATAATAATAATAATAATAATAATAATTTTTTTTTTTTTTAGATTACAAGAACATATTTTTTTATTCTAATAGTAAGGCTGAAACAATTTTAAAAGATTTTGGTCATCATTTGGGGAAAAAAGTCATATGTGTATAGTAAATTCAATAGAGTGAGAAAAATAAACCCCGTTATCAAATTCAAGTGAAAGTGTGCGCAGAAACCCGGTGATTGAAAATGTGCAAGGTAATAGGAGTGTGTTCCAGAATTTCCATGCAAATACCATGAAGAAATGTGTATTGTTATACACGAAGAAAGTTGCACAGAAAAGGGAGTCTGAGTATGCCAAAAGCAGCTGCAGCGATAATTGAGTTTGAATAGTTTAATTAAAGGAATTTGCTCTAACACTTCTGCATCAAATACAAGCCTAGTAAAAAGAGCTTGCATTGAATGAGAAAAGTATTCATCTAGTAATATAATTAGAAAGGCTTGTAGACACCTTTATTCCCTTGTTAAATTATATTAAGAAAAGTTTTTACTGTTGCACTGTGAACAAAATCTGGCTCCGACGTCGATAGATTTGTTCAATGAATTTAAAAGATTTAAACCTAACTGGAGAAATAAAGAGCAGAAAAGTTTAGGAGCTACTGTGGTTTCAAACAATTGTTGTAAAGTATTCAACGAAAGAACAATGATTTTTATATGTGATTACTTGGATGAGAAACCTAAAAGAAATATTTCAACTTGACAATTATTACGTATTATTTATTTACAATTGTGCCTCTTTTTCTTAGTAGAAAACATTCTAGTGATCAATAAATTTTGGTTGTAATGAGCAGCTTCGCTTTTATATATATATATATATATATATATATATATATATATATATTAATATTACATACTATTAGCTATATGCTATGGTATTATAT
>JABUQX010144641.1:0-7500 GCA_015478945.1 Trachelipus rathkii | reverse complement strand
CTGCAGCAAGCTTTTATATTTACCAATTTCTTATAAGTATATTTTAAATTGCATATCATAAACCTTGCTAAAAAAAACACTTTGTAGCAAAACTTGCAGCAAGTCATCACACATATTATTAAACACACACACATCATCACATATATATATATATATATATATATATATATATATATATATATATATATATATATATATATATATATATATATATTAAAAATAAATAAATATATATATTATATATATATATAGAAAGATAAATATATATATATATATATATATATATATATATATATATATATATATATATATATGAATAAAATATTAATATATAAATTAAAATATATACTTGAATAAATTTATTAATATATAAATTAAATAAATAACCATTTTTGAAATAATATTATTTTCATTATCAATCTATTTCTCATTATATATATATATATATATATATATATATATATATATATATATATATATATATATATATATATATATATATATATATATATATATATATATATATATATATATATATATATATATATATATATATATATATATATATATATATATATATATATATATATATATATATATATTTTATATTTTTTTATTAATATAAAAAAAAAAAAAAAAAAAAAAAAAAAAAAAAAAAGGAAAATTAAAGAAAATTCATTACCATTCATACTATATGAGCATCAACTGTGGTTACAAAATTTTACCAAAATATTTCAAGAGTAGAAAAGCAAAATGATTGCAAAACAAGAAAATTGCTGAGGAAATCAGAATTGAAGGTGGGGCAACATAAGGACTTGCAAATAGAAAACAGGCTAAAGAAAGCCAAATAATAAGTAAAAAATAGTATATATGAAGATACTTCAAGCAAACAGGCTGTTGAAACAACAAAACTGTCAACTTTGCTAAAGTAAACAAAGAAAATAAAAGCAAAGTACAGAATTTGAACTTCAGTCAAGAAAGAAGATATTGAAGACTACTTAGTACCATCTATTTAATCAATTCAAGGGTTAATTAATTTCACAAAGAAGAAACTATTAAGGTGGAATAACTAGCAATTGAATTCTTCAATCTAATATATGAATAAAGAAGCCAGAAGAAAATTTAGAACATCAAGAAAAACTCTACAAAAGCTGAGGATTCAAAAGAAGAAATCTAAGTAAGGAATTTTTCAGCTATATGATTAGAGTGAACAATCTTCGAGCAACTTTATTGATAAAGCAGCAGTCCTACAATTTGAGTAATATCTAATCCACCCACCCTAATCTCAGCCATTCTGAAATCCAAAAACATCAGTAATTAGAAGGTAATAGTTATGTTTATAGGTATTAATAGTTGGTGTGAATGTGGTATTAATATAAATAAGTAACATCTATGAGTTTTCAAACCAAAAGCTAATAAGGACAAAAATAATAAAAAGTCCAAAAATAATATTTTTTTTATTAAATATCTATTTTCAATGAATTTATGGAACAATTATGTATAATTATTATGTTTATTTTTTAGCATTTAGTATTTGTACTTTTATATATTTATAGTTTGTTATATTTTTATATTTTTAGAACCTGTTCGAATATATCTACGATGTTTAAATAAAATTCACAATTCGAACCGAGTATCACAAACCACTGATGAAAGGATTTCTACAAAGTTCTTCTAATTAGAAGCTTGGATGAAGAACACAAAGCTGTCACATGTGAGGAATGATCGTCATCCGATTGACAATAAGTATAAATAAGTATAGCAAAATAAAAATAATAAAATAAATAAAAAATATATACAGGTAAACTTTCATATACGAAATATAAAATTTATCTGTATATATAAATTGTGTTGAAAAATAACATCCTTCCTTTATGAGTGAATGAATTTGATAAATATTTAGTTTTAATATTTTTTTTTTTTTTTTATTATTAGTTTTAATAAAAAAAACAAAAAAAAAAAAAAAAAAAAAAATAAAAAACGAATAAAAAGAAGATATCGACAATCAAGATGAAATAGAAACAACTGAAGGAGGTTTTAAGGTTCCTTCAGGAAAATTAGCAGCGGTTACCTTTAAAATTAACATTATTAAAGGCAAATTATGGCATGCTTTCTTAAATGACTTAGATTTAAGTCTCGAAATTAAAACGGATGAATTAACATTAGATGCAAAGGTCGAATCTCTCAAAAACACTTGTAGCGAATTAATTACAGAATCTGTAGAGGCAGATAAAATACAGCAGTGGCTTACATCAAAATTAAAGCCATATTATGAATTAAAAAGTGATATTTCAAAATATATGAGTAAATATGAGCCAAGGATTATACCACAAGATAGTGCTAGTAATATATCGAGTAGAGTAAGTAAATCTAGTGCAAAAAATTCAATAGCACAATCATTGTTGCTCGAAATTGAAAAAAGTAAAATAAAATTACAAGAACATGAACAATACTTGGCGAAGAAAAGGGAACAAGAAAGTTTAGATTTGTACCAACATAGTAGCCATATAAAAAATTTAGAGCAAAGTTTAATAAAAATTGAACAAAAATTAGAAAGTCCAATTTTCAGTATTAGCGATACTTCTGTAAAAAATGAAAATAAAAATGTAAATTTAACACAAACTGAAATAAATAATAATCAGGAGTCTAAATTAGTAGAAATTTTAAAACAAAAGTTAGAAGTGAGTAGGCCTATTTATAATCCTCTTCCAACATGTGAGCCTGAAATATTTAATGGAAAGGATCCAACTAAATTTAAAGATTTTATGCTAGTTTCTAAAACCAATATAGAAGGAAAATGTGAAAATGAAATGAACAAACTTTCCTATTTAATCAAGTATACAGAAGGTAAAGCAGAAAATATAGTAAGAAGTTGTATGCATTTGGATGAAAATATAAGTTATAAAAAGGCAATAGAAAAACTCGAGAAACAATATGGAAATGAACAAGTTATTGCTAATACATACCTAAAAAAGCTAGAAGACTGGAATGAAATTAAGAATGAAGATGGTGAAGCTATGGCAGATTTTTCTTTGTTTTTAGACTCTATCAATAATGCAATGGAAAATATTACCCCATTGAATGAATTGAACTCTACTGGTGCTATTTATAGAATAGTTAAAAAACTTCCCTACAAACAACGTGATAAGTGGAGATATAAAGTTGATAGTATGTATGAAGAAAATAAAAAGGTGAATTTTAGTACATTTACAAAGTTTGTTGAAAAAGAAGCAAGAATAATGAATACACCTTTGTTTGGAGAACTTGGCATTGGTACAAAACCCAAACAAGCCAAATTACAAAGTGAAAAAGGTAAGTCACTTTATACAAAAGAAAATAATAATGACCATAGAAATAATAATAATAATAATAATAATAATAAATGGAATAATAATAATGACAATAAAAGGAATTATGGTAGTAGTAATAGTAGTAATAATAATAATAAATCACAGTTTTGCAATTTTTGTAAAAAAGACAATCATAGTATAAATAAATGTAAAATTCTAGAAAAACAAAGCCAAGATGAAATAACAAAGTTCATTAAAGACAATAAATTATGCTTTAAGTGCCTCAGATCAAATCATTTTAGTAATAATTGTAAAAGACCAGAAAAATGTGAAAAATGTAATAAGCAACATTTAACATTTCTGCATAGAGAAAAAGATAGTGCCAAAGAGCAAGATGGTTCAAATATCTCACCAGCAGCACTCACTGTGAATTTAGAAAATAAAGATAAGAAAGTAGAGTCAAAAGAATCAGGAAGTAATGAAACAAAAACCTTTCAGACAAAAGTAAGTAACAAAAAGCTATTTTATCCTGCAGTAGCAGTTAAAATTAAGCTTAAAGGTAAAGATAAAGTGATTAAGACATACATGGGTCTAGATACATATTCATCAGCATGTTTTATGGATTTAAATTTAGCTGCAGAACTAGGTATGTCATATATGAAACCTCAGAAAGATATAGATATTACTACCATGTATGGACAACATAAAATAAAAACATATATTTTAAATAATCTAGAAATCTATGATATTGAGATGAGGAAATCTGAAACCATAAATAATATATACTGCAAAGAAAAATGGCCCTTTAAAATGGAAGAAAGTCCATCTATCAAAGATATAAATGGATTAGAATACTTGAATCATGTGCCCTTCAATTTCATAGAATCAAAAATTGGATTATTAATAGGGATGAACCAGAGTAAATTGTTAAAACCAATAGAAGTAGTAGAAGGTCATCATTATAACTCTCCCTTTGCAGTTAAGTATTTATTTGGATGGGCTTTACAAGGTTCGACACCAGATGGTATACCAGCATTCATGAGTTTAAGATGTCATAAAACACAAATACAAGAACAAGATGATAATTTACTTGAAAAATATTGCTTAAGAGAGTTTTCTGAAAAGAATCCTGAGCAAGTTTGTGAAAGTGTAGAAGATTTGAAGTGGAAGAATAAGGTTGAAAATACATTACAAAGAACAATTACAGGTAAATTTCAAGTTGGTTTACCATTTAAAAAAGAAAATCAGCATTTTCCTAATAACAAAAATCAAGCATTAGCAAGACTGTTCTCATTAAAAAGTAAATTTTTAAAAGACCAAGAATATTTTGTACAGTATAGTGATAGCATAAATGAAATGTTAAAACTTAATTTTGCAGAAAAGATTGAGAAACATGAATTATTAAACAATGACAGATTCTATTTAACACACCATAGTGTAATCCATCCACAAAAGAAAAAATTGAGAGTAGTATTTAATGCAGCTTTGCCATACAATGGTATTTCTTTAAATAATAGTTTATTCACAGGTCCAGATTATATTTCTAACCTACAAGGCATCCTTTTAAGGTTCAGAAAAGAGAAATATGCTTTCATAGCAGATATAGAGAAGATGTTTTATCAAATACAGGTACTTGATAAAGATAAAGATTATCAGCGCTTTTTATGGTTTCCTGATGGTAATTTAGATAAAACTCCAGAAGAATATAGGGTTAAAGTTCATATATTTGGAAGTGTGAGCTCTCCTTCTATAGCAAATTATGTTTTGAAGCAAACTACAAATGTAATTGAAGCAGAAAAATTCAGTAATTTAGCTAAAGATACCATACTTAGAAATTTCTATGTTGATGATTGTTTAAAGTCTGTGAAATCAGAAAATGAGGCTGTAGCAGTTTATAAAGAAGTTAAAGAAATTTTAAAAATTAGTGGTTTTAATTTGCATCAAGTAGCTAGTAATTCAAAGAAATTTTTAGAAAATGTTGATAAACAAGACTTAAGCAAAGATTTTAAAGAAATAAACTTATCCTTAGATAAATTGCCTTTACAAAAAGTATTAGGCTTAAGTTGGGACCCAGAAATAGATTTAATGAAAGCTAGGGTAGATATACAAAATAAAAATTTGACAAAAAGAAGTATACTCAGTTGTATTTTTTCCATATATGATCCACTAGGATTTATTAGTCCAGTGCTACTAGTAGCTAAAAAGATATTTCAAAATTTATGCGATAGAAAAGTTAACTGGGATAATGAAATTCCATCAGATATAAAAAAAAGTTACATAAAATGGCTAAATGATGTTAATAAGTTAAATGATTTTCAAGTCCCTAGGCCATACAATCCAAATTGTTTAAAGTATAAAAGGGTAGAATTACATTATTTTTCAGATGGTTCACAAATAGCATATGCTGCAGTAGCATATATAAGATTCATTGGAGAGAATAATGAAATATATTGTTTATTGGTGTTATCTAAAACAAGATTAATACCATTAAATAAAAATTTGATGTTAACTATACCAAGAATAGAATTGAGTGCAGCCAAATTAGCTGTCAACATACATCAAATTTTAAAAAATGAATTAGATATGAACATAAACAAAGAGTATTTTTGGACAGATAGTGAAATTGTTTTACAATATATCAAAAATGAATCAAAAAGGTTTAAAAGATTTGTACATAATAGAGTTAATTATATTAGATCACAAACAGATATAAGCCAATGGAATTATGTACCAGGTAAGCTAAATATTGCAGATATAGCAAGTAAAGGAATATCTGTTAATGAGTTTTTGAACAATAAACTATGGAGCACTGGTCCAGAATTTTTGTACAAAGACAAAGCTCAATGGCCTGAGCAAAATAAAGAAAATAAATTAGATGATGAAAATGATGAAATTATAAAAAGTAAACCAGTGATGGCCATACAACTCCAAGAAAGCTCAACAGACAAGCTCATACATTCTGTCTCAGATTGGATGAAATTAAAAACAAAGGTAGCATGGATTTTAAGAGTTAAAGAAAATTTGCATAAAAAAACCTGGAATAAAGGTGCTATGACAATTACAGAATTAAAAGATGCAGAAAAGGCTATTTACAAATATGTACAAAATAAAGAATTTCATGATATACAATACAAAATAAAAAAGAAAGAAGCCTTGCCAAAAAGGCATATTTTGGCAAAATTCTTACCATTTATAGATGATAATGGAATATTAAGAGTAGGTGGGAGGAATAAAAATCTGAATGATGTATCATATGATTTTAAACATCCAATTATCTTGCCAAATAGTCATGTTACAATGTTAATAATGAGACATTACCATAGAATTAATGGGCATTTAGGAAAACAAACAGTTTTAAATGCTTTAAAAGAGAAATACTATATCATTGGAGCAAGTAGAAGTATTAAGAAGATCCTAAAAGATTGCATAATATGCAGAAAGCTCCATACAAGGCCAACTCAGCAGTTGATGGGAGATTTGCCCAAAGATAGATTAGAATGTGATATACCACCATTCACGAATATTGGTATAGATGCCTTTGGCCCTTTTCTTGTAGTAAGGGGAAGAGGGAAGGTAAGAGAAAAAAGATATGGATTAATATTCTCATGTTTAAGTAGCAGAGCCATACATTTAGAGATGTTATATTCATTAGATACTGATGCTTTTATCAATGCTCTAAGAAGATTTATCAGCCGCAGAGGTAATGTGAAATTGATCCGATCAGATAATGGATTGAACTTTGTGAAAGCTAACAAAGAATTAAAAGGACAAGTTAAAATTTGGAATAAGCAAGTAAATAAGTTTTTTGAGCAAAAAGAAATACAGTGGATATTTCAACCCCCTCATAGTTCTCATAAAGGAGGTCATTTTGAAAGACACATTAGAACTGTAAGAAATATATTACAATCTTCACTCTTAGAACAGCCAATAAGGTTGACAGATGATAACTTGAACACTTTGTTCTGTGAGATAGAATTCATTATAAATAACAGACCAATAACAGAATTTTCAAATGATTTAGAAAACTTAGAAGCTTTGACACCAAATCATCTACTAACCCTTAAAGGAAATATAACATTCCCACCAGGTTTATTTCAAGATAAAGATTGCTACTTATATAAAAGATGGAAACAAGTTCAGTATCTTGCTGATTTGTTTTGGAAAAGATGGATCAAAGAATATGTCCCTTTATTGCAAAAAAGAAGTAAAT
>JABUQX010144640.1:5000-37777 GCA_015478945.1 Trachelipus rathkii | reverse complement strand
CAGTAGCGCTTTGGACTCAGTTTGGAATTGGGTGTTTAACCGTTTCGCATTTATCGTGAAACGCTTATCTTTCGTGCGCCACTTTCATCAATTTACGTGCGGATGTTCCATAAATGGATACGGATGCGGATGTCATGTCCACTCCCACAAATATATATATATATATATATATATATATATATATATATATATATATATATATATATATATATATATATATATATATATATATATATATATATATATATATATATATATATATGTCTTTGAATAGTGTGTGTAGGTTTCGTGGTGTGAAGACGTGCTTGAATGTTGTGCTCTCAGTGAAATAATTATATCCTTTTATTTATTGTGTTTATGTAGTGCTGTGTTTAATTGAAAGTGTGTATGTTTTTCAAACTTTTTTTTTTTTATTTGGAATTTTATTAAATCTTACTACTTTGATACCATTTTATCCGTTTTAGTAAAGTTCTACGTACGAGGTTTTTAAAAGATAAGTACTAGTTTTAACTTTTTTCTTTTCTTTTTTATTTTTTTTAAGTGACTGTCCCCGTAGGTTTATTTTAAAGTTAATACTGTTTATGAATTTGAATTTCGTCTTCACAGTGTTTAAAATTTGATTTTTATTATTTTGGCACTTTAACTTTTAAATTTAGGTTTTAATGTTAAATCAATTTTATTTACTTTTTTTTTTATTCGTGAATTTATAGGGGTGCAAGTGAGCGTTAGTGTTTTTAACTTTTAAGATTTTTCATATTTTTACATATTTACTGTAAATACGATTTTAGCTTTTTAGCATTTACGGTTTTAAATTTAGGTTTTAGTGTGTGAATAATTTTAACCTGATTTCACGTTTGTCTGTTTTTTTGTCTGTTTGTTTTTGTCTGTTTGTTTTGTGGTTGTTGTATGTGCATGCAAGATGGCAGATTTGCACCGGCGCGGGCTTACTATCGACTTTGCTAACATCCGTGGCTTGCAATCTAACTCTGCTTCCGTGGAATACCACCTCTCTAACTCTAATCCTAACCTTTTGCTCCTGTCTGAGACCCAGATGGCTAGGAATTCATCCTCTAACTCGTTTAATATGTCCAACTATAACTGAAGGGTGGAGTATGTGCCTATGTAAACATAAACACTCCTATAACACGTCTCGAGAATCTCGAATCTCCTAACTCGATGTTCTGTGGCTTAAAATCTTTCTTCCTTCTACTACAATAATCTTGTGCTTCTGCTACTGTTCTCCTAACAGAACAGATTTTCACGCCTTTTTTGAATACCTTACTACTTCTCACGAGACTGTTATATCTTCTCATCCAAATACTGAGGTCCTCTATTTAGGGGATTTCAATGTACACAACACTGAAATGGTTGGGGTCCTCTCATACTGATTTAGGTGGGGAGGAGGCCGAATCATTCAGCATTCTCAACGATCTGGAGCAACTAATTAAGAACCCACACACATTCCGGATCGTCCCAACCAATTCTTGAACACACTTGACCTATGTTTCACCACTAGTCCTTCTCTCTATAAATACACCACCTTCGCTCCTATTGGTAAATCTGACCACAACCTTATATCTCTTAATTTTAATACTTTCTCTCCAACAGCTCCATCCTGCCATCCTGCCTGGCACTTTGATCGGGCCGATTGGGGGGCCTTGCGTTGCTTCTACGCTAACTATAATTGGAATGACTGCTTTGTCTCTGGTGACGCTTCAACTTCTGCCGATAAGGTGGGAGCTGTAATCGTTGATGGGATGAGCAGGTTCATTCCTTCTTCATTAAAATTTTTCTCTCCTCATAATCCATGGTTCGATCGTGCTTGTTCTCTGGCCATTCAGGCTAGAGACAGTGCGTATCGGGAGTGGAAAAATTCTCGTTCTCCTATCACTCTTGCTAATTTTTCATTTTCAGCTAGAAATCGTTGCAGGGATACTCTTCGACGAGCAAAGCGGGCTTTCATCAAACAAAAGTGCGCTAACCTCCTTGGTTCTCCTACTGACAAATCTTTCTGGCCTCTTGCCAAAAACATCTCTAACAACTTCTGTAAATCTGTCTTTCCTCCTCTTATTCGTTCTGATGGTTCTGTTGCTAATTCTCAACTGAAAAGGCCAAATCTCTTCGGCCTCCTATTTACCTCCCTAACTCAACCCTGGACGATTTCTGGCATTCCTCTTCCTCCTCCTTCTCCTCTCATTTGTCCTATGCCTTTGCCTGTGATTCGATCGATTGCATGGGCTCCTGAAATCTACGAACGTTAGGAAGGCGGGTGGCAGATGGTGGCACTCCTCCCCGAGTTTTGAGGAGGTGTGCTTCTGTGCTATCCCCGCCCCTCGTTCTATTCTCTATAATATAATACTAATACTTTCCCTCAGTGTTGGAAGAACGCACATGTCAACCGATTCCGAAAAAAGGAAGCCGCTCTGATCCTTCTAACTATCGCCCTATAGCTCTTACTTGTATTCTATCTAAGATCTTTGAAACTCTTCTCAACTCTCATTTCTTAGATCATCTGGAATCTCATTCACTTCTTTCCGATCGCCAGTACGGCTTTCGGCGCTCGAGGTCTACTGGCGATATACTTTCCTATCTTACTGATTTATGGTTTCCGCCCTTAGGAACTACGGGGAGACTTGCGTGGTGGCGCTTGACATATCCAAAGCATTTGACCGGGTATGGCACGCGTCACTGCTCTCCAAGCTCCCCTCCTTTGGGTTTCCTCCTTCTCTTTGCCTACTTTTGTCTAGCTTTCTTTCAAATCGCTCAATATCGGCTGTTGTTGATGGGGCGACTTCTTCTTCCTTTTCTGTCAATAATGGTGTTCCTCAGGGTTCTGTCTTATCTCCTACTTTATTCCTACTTTTCATTAATGATCTTCTCACCTGCACTTCTAACTATATTCACTCATATGCCGATGACTCGACCCTTCATTCTTCAACTTATTTCAATTCTGCTCCTTCTTTTACTTCTAGAATTGCCTCTCGTCTTAATATTTCCGATTCTATTCTCGCTGATCTGGATAGAATTTCCGGGTGGGGTCGTCTGAACCTTGTGAAATTCAATTCTTTAAAAACTCAACTTCTACAAATCTCCCTCTCTAAGACACCTTCTAACTTTCCTATCTCTTTCGACGGTTCTCTCGTCTCTCCTGTTGACAATATAAACATCCTTGGCCTTAACATAAACAAAAAAATGTCTTGGAAACCTCACATCACAACGGTTGCTAGGGCGGCCTCAAAGAAACTGGGAGTTCTGTTTAGACTGCGAGACTTTTTTTCCTCTTCTCAGTTGCTCCAGCTATACAAGGCCTCATCCGCCCTTGTATGGAGTACTGCTCTCATATCTGGGGGGGCTCTGGTTTCACCCGGCTTTTGGATAGGGTCGAGTCAAAAGCCAAAAGGCTTATAAACTGTTCTGTACTTTCCAGTTCCCTTGACTCTCTATCTTTGCGGCGCGATGTTGGCGCTTTATCTCTTTTCTATAGGTACCGCAGCGGCAGGTGCTCGAGGGAGCTTATCACTCGCGTACCTCCACCTTTACGTCGCCCTCGTAGAACTAGGGGTGCTGTGTCTGCACACGAGTTTTGTGTTAATGTAGGGTAACCCCAGGCTAGTTCACTGCGGTGCTTCCTTCTTTCATGCCACATCTGTTCTGTGGAATTCTCTTCCATCTTCTGTGTTTCCTGCTGAATTTAATCTCCCCCACTTCAAAGCCTGCGTCTGTGCTCATCTGCGTAATTTACTTTAGTTGTTGACTCCTGAGGCGTGCAACACCCCCTCCTTGAATAGGGCTCTGCCCGTGAGTGGTGGTGCCAACTGTAAAAAAATATATATATATATATATATATATATATATATATATATATATATATATATATATATATATATATATATATATATATATATATATATATATATATATATATATATATATATAATTGTATATAGAATATATATATAATAGATAAATAAATAATATATATATATATATATATATATATATATATATATATATATATATATATATATAACAACATATATATATATATATATATATACATCAGTTCTACTTTGAATTACATTCACTTAAATATTTATTCCTCATCCATTTTCATTTCTTTCTCTTCAGTTGCTAGATTTTCTTCATAGTTTATGCATCTTTTGCATCCACTTTTCTGCAGTTCCTTCATTAATCTTTCATTTATTTTTATTCTTCGTGTTTCATTTTAAAGTCCAAAATTCCGGATAATTTTCTTAATTCATTTTAATAAAAAAATTTCCTAAATTCAAAAGTTTCATAATTGACTTTCATCAAACTTTAAATTAGCCTTCAAGTGCTTCTCCTCCTGTATATATATATATATATATATATATATATATATATATATATATATATATATATATATATATATATATATATATATATATATATATATATATATATATATATATATATATATATATATATATATATATATATATATATATATATATATATATATATATTTATATATATATATATATATATATATATACTTTATATATATATATATATATATATATATATATATATATCCCTCTATATATATATATATATATATATATATATATATATATATATATATATTATCATTCTAAGAACCATGTCCCTCATGGATGCAGGGTGATGTTGATCGCAAAATGTATTTGTCATACTCCTTCGACTGTTCATGGGAAGAGTAAAGTGGCAAAGGGGGTTTCCCAGCCTCAAGAGCCATGCGAATATAATCTTCATATTGACCAACTGCGTTGAAACCTCCACTTTTAGACCAGAAATTATTCATAGCAGCTTCTTTATTTTCAAGTATAAAATTATATTTTTATTCATTTATGTCAAAAAGAATTGATACTATAATTTTGCCGCTCCTCAAATAAATTATTTAGGATACCACTTTATTTGTCTATTTAATATTATTAAAATTTCGAAAAGAACTAAATTAAAAATTTTGTTGCTCCTCCTCTTGAGTTTGTTAAAAAAATTAATTTTTGGTCTTTATAATTTGATTTTAATATTAATTTATATATATATATATATATATATATATATATATATATATATATATATATATATATATATATATATATATATATATATATATATATATATATATATATATATATATATATATATATATATATATATATATATATATATATATATATATATATATATATATATATTATGAGAAATTCTAGGTATCTGCACCCTCATCGAAGCCATTAATATTTTGAATCCAATATATTTATTAAAAGTTAAAAATTTATCTATTGAAAATTAAAAAAAAATTAAAAAAATAAAATAAAATAACAATAAGAGGCCAGATGTGGGATAGAGGAGTATGAATATAGGAGTGTAGTAGATGACAAGATGAAGATGTAAGATGGGCTTAGGATGAGATAAGGAATTAATAAAGATAAAGAAAGGAAATGGAAAGTAGATATGGGATAAAATAGGTAAGAGTGTGAAATGAGAAGATGAGGGGAAAGGAGAAGAGAGGATCAAGAAGATGGAGGTTAGAAGGTTAGAAAGAGATGAGGAAGATGGAGAGATAAGAAGATGGAGTGTGAGGAGGTGTTAGTGTGTTCAGGGAACAGATGAGAGGAGATGAAGATGGTTGAGAGAGATGGAGTAAAGATGAAGATTATGAAAATAATGAGTAAAAATAGAAAAATAAATAAAAATGAATGTGAAATATAAAATAAAAATAAATACAAAATAGAAAAATAAAAATAGAAATAAAAATATAAATATAAATATAAATATATGAAAAATAATACTTATATATATATACATATATATATATATATATATATATATATATATATATATATATATATATATATATATATATATATATATATATATATATATATATATATATATATATATATATATATATATATATATATATATATATATATATTTTTATATATATATTTATATAATAATGTATATGTATATGTATATATATATATATAATATATATAATATATAATAATAATAATAATAATATATATATATATGATAATATTTTCATTTATATATAATAAAAATAATAAGATTTGTAATAATATATATATATATATTGTTATTATTATTATTATTATTATTATTATTATTATTATTATTATTATTATTATTATTATTATTATTATTATTATTATTATTATTATTATTATTATTATTATTATTATTATTATTATTATTATTATTATTATTAAAATAACAATTAAAAATAAAAGAGTATTTGGAATCAACATATAGAAGTAAATGTGCTACTAATGAAAACTATATATATATATATATATATATATATATATATATATATATATATATATATATTTATATATATATATATATATATATATATATATATATATATATATATATATAATATATATATATATATATATATATATATATATATATATATATATATATATACTTAGATTTGTAAACTACTTTTGACGTAGATATTAATTTAAGATTTAGTTTTCCCTACGTGTGAATACGATTTTTAAATTAAATAATATGCATTGGAAGAATGCTCTTAATTTTCCAAAGGTTATTTTATATATTGGAACTAAAAATCAAAGAACTTGAGTCCTCGCTATTATACTCGGGATATATTATGCACTGCACGGTCACCGCAATATACGAGGCTACAAGGAATTGGATATATATATATATATATATATATATATATATATATATATATATATATATATATATATATATATATATATATATATATATATATATATATATATATATATATATATATATATATATATATATTTGCACGTACGCATTCTAAAACAAAACAGATATAAATATTAAGATAAATGAAGTTTAATAGATTAAGATTAACATTAAAAGGATATGGGTTAGTGTGGAAAGACACTTATTTGTATAATATTACGGGTGGGGGTAAATTATTATATCACAGGGGGGCAATCGAGCTTTCGTCCAGGATTACATGGACTTTATTCAAGAGGGAGAGAGAGACTGTCGTGTTATGGAAGAGGCATAAAATTAGTTAAGATTTTGGTTGGTTTTCATATTTGTTTTTAGTGAGGTGAAATATTTAGATGATAATATAATTGAATTTTGTAAATGGTCCATAGTGAATTCACCTTTTTGTTTATTGAAATTTTGGGTATTGTATATGTAGACGGATTCTATGATTTTCCTTTTTTGTGTGTTGTTGGCATTTTTGAGTATGGTGATGTTTTGGGTGTCTTTACGATGGTTGTGTTGAGATCTATGATTTGTAAGGGCAGAGTTGGTGTTATCTTTTATGAGGTCTTGTTTGTGTTGATAGATGCGTTTTTTGAGATCGTTAGTTTCACCGATATATATGGAAGGGCAGTCGTGACATGGGATTTTGTAAATGCAGTTGGTTTGGGAGTGGTTGAATGTGGGGGTTTCAAAGAATGTTTTAGGGTGAACGTGTTATTTTGTGTGAAATGTATGGAGCTGGGGAAGAATTGTTTGATGTTTTTTTTTGTGGAAAAAGGTATAGGGAGATAGGTTTTGTTGTTAATGGTTGTGGTATTGGGTGGGTGGTAGAATTTGTGCTTGGCTTTTTGATAGGATTTGTTGATAAATTGGGGAGGGTAGTTTAGTTTTGTAAATGTGGAGAAAAGATATTTGGTTGCGCGGGTCTGTGCTGTGCAGTGCAGTGCAGTGCGTGGCGTTAGAGCTAAATCCAAATGATTCGGCTTTGATCGAGAGTGGACGCTTTGAAACCAGAAGGGAAATGAAAAAGAGAAGCAACAAAAGGAAGACTAGAAAGAAAGAAGAAACTCTGAAAGAATTATTCAAGAATGGTTGTTAGTCGAGAGTTTGCAGTAAAAACAACTACTAAAGAAAATTTTTTTGATTTACGATTCAAGATTTTAATATTTTAAAAATTTAAATTAAATTATTTCATATTACAATCTGAGATGGAGAAGTAACAAATGTTTCAACTACATTTCTTTTTTGCATCTTTAAATAATAAAAAAGTTTTGAAAACTTGTAATTCAAATTAATTTCAGTGGAAAATGTTAAATATTTAACGACTTGCATCTTTGATTATTATGATTTAAATGGACAATTTTTCCTAAGAATGAACCTGAAAACCAGTTTAAGAAAAGGTTATAAAAAATGATAAATCTGAAGAGAGTGTGAAGATAATGATGCAAAATGTTGCTGGTTGGAGATGCAAGAGTAAATGGCTACATTTTTAAAAGATGAGAAGTTATCTTTACTTTATATGATAAAATGTTGAAAACCATTTACGAGCATTTCAAGAATGACTTTAAAAACAAAATATATTATGCTAAATAAAAGAAGGTAAAGCCGTGCCGAAAACTGCTATTTCAAAGATACATGAAGTAATATGGATGAACATGTTATTTGATAGGCATTGAAAAATAATGAAAATATTAATTGTGGTAATGATGATGGTAATGATAATGATATTATTAATAATAACACCCCCTCCTTGATTAGGGCTCTGCCCGTGAGTGGTGGTGAAATCTGTAAAAAAAAAAAAAAAAAAAACCTTAGAAACCACTAACTTGACGTATGAAACATCAAAATTTATCAGTGTGAGGGAAATTCCCAAGTCATGGACTGACATGACTTGGATTTCATATTAACCTATAAGTGATCGAGTCATGCAAAAAACTTAACATTATATATGCTCATAAACCAGAAAAACAACTTGCAGGGGGTGGCGGCACACCTTACGGAGGTGCAGCCACACGTAGCCTCGTCTAAGACGAGATGACAGCACTCACAATAAAATTATCATGTAAATGGAAGGTCACAAACTCTCTATGACACCTTTAAGGCCATTTTAAAACTTTAAGGGGGCTGCATCCCCTTCTGGGGATGCAGCCACATGTAACCTCGTCTATGAGGAGGTGACACAATCACCTATATGTATACCAAATTTCAACCAGATACGACATATAGAACGCAAAAAGGAAAGTAAAAAGGGGCGGAGCTTAAAAGTGTTTCGAACCCCAAAAGGGGATTCCACCCTCAAAATTTGGGATCATAGAACCAAAAATCGGACTCAGCACGAATATATTATATGGTCAGACGAAAAGTCGATATCGCTATCCTATAAAGAGCACCGCAGCACCAGCCCAACAGCCTCCAAATCTACTGCGCGATCTGATTGTAACTATTTATATATGTGTATATATATATATATATATATATATATATATATATATACTATATATATATATATATATATATATATATATATATATATATATATATATATATATATATATATATATATCTCTCTATATATATATATATTTGTTTTTTTCTATATATCTATATATATATATATATATATATATATATATATATATATATATATATATATATATATATATATATATATATATATATACTATATATATATATATGCTATATATATATATATAAAAATAAATAAAATATATATATACTCTATATATATATATATATATATATATATATATATATATATATATATATATATATATATATATATATATATATATATATATATATAAATATATATATATATATATATATATATATATATATATATTTTTTTTTTCACACATATATATATATATATATATATAACATATATATATATTTATATATATATATATATATATATATATATATATATATATAATAATATTATATATATATATATATATATATATATATATATATATATATAACCTATATATATATATATATATATATATATATATATAATGTGTTTGAAAACACAATATGAAAATAAACTCTCCTTTGTCTTTTCGTACGCATTTTGTTGCGTACGTATATCAACACGTGATGAAATGCAAGAAAATAAATATCCTTTTTCGTCAATATTTGATTACATGTAATATAACACAGTTTGTTTTTTCCCACGACTGAGATGGGTGGTTTCGTCTCTTCGCGCCTCATTGTGTAAACATCATTTATATTTTTAAAGAAATATCTTTATCTTATAAAGTCGAAATGATTTTGGAAGCGTGTTTAATTGTATTGACTTTGTATTTGGTGATGCATTATTTAAAGCCGAAAGGAAATCTTCCGCCAGGTAATATCATTGTTTATTATTTCGTGAACAAAAGTAAAGTTGGAATTAATTTTAATAATTCGGTGACAACACTTAAATGAAAAGATTCATTTGTGTGAAGCTAATATCAATTATTCAAGATTATTGTAATAGGCTATTTACATTGCTTTATTTTCTGTTATCAATGGTTAGTTTATATGAGCACCGATATGATATTACTATATGCTATTGCCTCTTTGGTTGACCTTGACTGTTTAAGGGTATATGTGATTCGTTAGAAATAACATGTGATAGAAGATTATGAAACATGTTCCCTTTGTTTTAATTCAAAAAGATAAATAAACAATAAACGCGCCCTTTTATGTTTCAATATATTTTGTTCATCAAAAGCTTCATATTACATAACTGGTTTAAATAATCAAATTTTTAAACACACAAATATATATTTATATATATATATATATATATATATATATATATATATATATATATATATATATATATATATATATATATATATATATTTTTTTATATATATATTATAACTTTTTTTTTTATATATGTTTTGTAGTTTATGCGTATATATATATATATATATATATATATATATATATATATATATATATATATATATATATATATATATATATATATATATATATATATATATATATATATATATATATATACTATTTTCTAGTAAGCTAATATCACTTTTTTGTATATTATGGATGATTAAAACCCTTCTTGCTAATAGGAATCTATTTATTTTATATTTAAAACACACTTAAAACATAATATTAAAAACTTATATACATTTGCTAGCTTTCGTCATTGTTGCATGACCTTCTTCGAGCTTTAACAATTAACAAGGCGAAAAACTTTCTCCGTGTGTTTCTATTTAGTTCTGAGGAAGTTGGTTATCTAAAATGCTTTTGTAGAATGATGAACTCTTCATGATATTGTTCTGTATATAGTCCGTTGTTTGATCCCCAGGGCGGCGGTTGAAATTTGGTAGATTGTATATACAAAATGTTTCTGCAGATTTTCTGATTTGTGTTTGTAATATTACGAATGATGGACATGTTATTAATGTTGATATGGTGGTTGTTGTTGAGTCTATGTTGTGTTAAGGCAGAGTTTTCATTATGTGTGTTTAGATCATATGTATGCTGGTATTTTCTGCGTTTGAAGTCTATGGTTTCACCGAAATATTGTTTGTTACAATTATTGCAGGGGATTTTGTATATACATGGAGGGTCGTTTATTTTTGATTTGGGTGGTTTTAGTACAGTTTTTATATTAATATTATTTGACGGAACTAGTTGTAAGTGGGGTGGTAGTAATTTTTGTATGTGATGGTAGTTTATGTTTGGGATGGGTATGTATGTTTTTTGGTATTGTGTTTGGTATTATTTATATCGTAGATTTTTTTTATATGCATGATTGATTATATGAGGAGGATATTTTAATTTTTCCGAATCCAGTATTGAATTCAGTGACTGAATTCAGGTAGGCAGGAGAACATATTTTGAAAGCTCTTAAGTACAGTGCAGATAGCGTAGGTTATTTGGTGTTTTTTGTATGTGTGGAGTACCAATGTATATTTTGGGTTGGAAGTGGGCTATCTGTATACAGAAAAGAAGGTTCAGATGTTGTGATCTGATATTTATAAAGTGTCTAAGAAGTAATGTAGTTATAGTTGCCATTTTCATTTTTGGAAATTTTATATCTGTATTGAATCGAGTTTATGTAGTTTAATATGTCTTGGGGATTGGTTGTGTTTGGTATGGCGGCAAAAATGTCATCCACATATCGAAACCAAACACAACCAAAAAGAAGATGATGTGGTAGAATGTAATAATGTTCGGGTAATTCCATAACACATTACCGTTCTTAGACACTTTATTAATATCATCAGGTCACAACACTAAAACCTTGTTTTACACTAAGTACATAAAGCTCTTCTCTACAGTAATTTTATCTCTAAGAACTGCACAGAACTGATCTTTTATACTGTACTGGAAAAACTTTCAAAAATCATGTTCTACCTACCTTAAAAGAGACGATTTCACAAAGACCATATTCCAAAAGAGTCAAAATATCCTCATCATATAATCGATCGCCTGAAAAAGACAAAAGAGCAAATTCACGATATAAATGGCAAACACAATACCAAAAAACATACATACCATCCCAAACATAAACTGCCAATCACATATACTGCACCCCACCCCTGACTGGTTCAAATCGAAGTAATGTTAATCTTAGCTAAAACCACCCAAATCAAATGACGACCCTCCATCTTCTCGCCTGCAGTAGTAATGACAAACAATATTCGACAGTACCATGGATTTCAAAGAACACATACGATCTAGGCACACGCAATGAAAACGTAACATGAACTCAACTCAGCGATATATTATATCATCATTCATAACCTGAACACAAATCGATCTGGCTGACGCTGTCTACCATTCAACCCTACCACCTGAAGCTAACAGACTACTCTGGGTACAACATCAAAGATCATCATTCTAAGCTCAGAGGCAATAAACACACGAGAAAAAAGTTTTTCGCATTGTTAATTGTTAAAGCTCGAAGGTCATCCAACATAGACTCAAAAACAACCACCAAATCAACATTAATAACATATCCGTCATTCGCAGAGCTGGGCGCGCCTATAATTTTTTTGAGTGCGCCTGCGCCTATGCGCCTGCGCTCTAGTGCGCCTAGCTGTACGCCTATATTTTTTGTCGCATCAGCGCCTATGCACCTATGCGCCTATGCGCCTTTGCGCCTCGACTTTTCGCCGGCCGGTGGCTGTTTGCTAAATTTATTTGCAAAGTAAACTTTAGTGCGATAATAAAAGCATGCTTTTATAAAGAAGAAAAACACATTTATTAATTTTTGTAATTAAAACACCGTAAACTAATATTTACACGTCCTCTTCCTCCTCCATGTCCTTGTGGTCCATGTTTTCCCCCAGGAGGTTCAGCACGAGCACTGAAGAAGTTGAAAATTTTCAGAGCCATAGCTGCCAATTTATTTGTAGTTAAGAACTACTGAACTAGTTATATATATATATATATATATATATATATATATATATATATATATATATATATATATATATATATATATATATATATATAATATATATATATATATATATATATATATATATATATATATATATATATATATATATATATATATATATATATATATATATATAAAAGTTTTACACTGGTTTTTAGAATGATACAAGTTTGCCACGCTTCTAAGTTCTAACTTTTAAGGGTAAAAAAAATGCTTTGTTCCTGTTCATAGGCGCGGCTATAGGCGCAGAGAATTTCCTGTGCGCCTTTGCTTAGTCCGCCTTTTTAAAAATTGTTGCACATAATGCAAACTCTGCCTTAACACAACATAGACTCAACAACAACCACCATATCAACATTAATAACATGTCCATCATTCGTAATATTACAAACACACAAATCAGAAAATCTGCAGAAACATTTTGCATATACAATCTTCCAAATTTCAACCGCCGCCCTGGGGATCAAACAATAGACTATATACAGAACAATATCATGAAGAGTTCATCATTCTACAAAAGCATTTTGGATAACCAACTTCCTCAGAACTAAATAGAAACACACGGAGAAAAAAAGTTTTTCGCCTTGTTAATTGTTAAAGCTCGAAGGTCATCCAACAACGAAAGCTGCTAAATGTATATAAGTTTTTGACATTATGTTTAAGTGTGTTTTAAATATAAAATAAATAGATTCCTAATAGCAACAAAGGTTTTAATTTTTATATAATATATATATATATATATATATATATATATATATATATATATATATATATATATATATATATATATATATATATATATATATATATATATATATATATATATATATATTTATATATATATATGTAATGTAATAAGATGTAAGAATAATAAAAATAAATTTTTATAAAAATAAATAATAATATTAATATATATATATATAATAATAATAATAATATATATATATATATATATATAATAATATGTATATATATTTTAATAATATAATAATAATAATAATAACTAATAATAATATATAATAATAATAATAATATAATAATAATAATAATAATATAATAATATATAATAATAATAATAATAATAATATATAATAATAATATATATATATGTTATATATATAATAATAATATATATATATATAATAATAATATAATAATAATATATATATATATATAATAATAATAATAATAATAATAATATAATAATAATATATAATAATAATAATAATAATAATAATAATAATAACTAATATATATATATATTGTATAATAATAATAATAATAACAATAATAATAATAATAATAATATATATATATATGTATTTTATATATATATATATATATATATATATATATATATATATATATATATATATATATATATATATATGTATATATATATATATATATATATATATATATATATATATATATATATATATATATATATATATATATATATATATATATATATATATATATATATATATATATATATATATATATATATATATATATATATATATTAGCAACGAAGGGGATATCCCCATCCGCATCATTTTTCTCTATTCGCATCCACATTCGATTCCGCATGAAGTTTTTTTGGGGATAGCGGATAGTATTCATTTATGAATTATGAGACTGAATATTCCTCAACTTTCTGTAATGTAAGATGTTCAGAGTCGTTGGAATAGTAGTTTATACATGCTTGAGAGGATGGGAGAAATAAATGAAGCAGTTTTCCCTTATGCTTCGAACGAACACAAAGGTGAAAGGCCTGACATGTGATGATAATACGATTTTAGGTAATTTAATAACCATTCTTAAACCGTTTGAAAAGGTAACTAAGACCATCAGCTCAGAAAGTTCTTGTTTGTCAGACAGGATTCCTCTAGTTGCAGTGATGAAAGCTGTGCTAAAAGTAAAGGACTTTCAAAGGTGACAGAAACACTTATGCTGGAGATAGATAATAGATAAAAAATTTGCAAAACGATTACGCATCTACAATAGCAACTTTTCTGGATCTTTGATACAAAACCAAATTTCTTGAACCAAGTGTTCCACAGAGGGTTAAAATTTATTTAGTATGCCTATGCGATGAAATCCTGCTAAAGGCAGAAATTTCATCAGCCAATAAAAAGGAAAAGATTGCAGAAACAGACACACATTTACCATCTGTTAGCGAAACCATTGCAGAATCCATGAACGTTCTTTTGACTTCTAGCAGCGATGAAGTCTTGTTCAGAGGTGTCAAAGGACACTCTGTCATTGATCGAAGATTATCAAAAGCGAAAACTCGTGAAATCGGATAAAAATCCATTGGTTTGATGGCGTGATAATTGTAAAAGTTTTCCACATCTTGCAGAACTATCCAGGGAATACTTAGCATGCCCTTCATCAAGTGTAGCTAGTGAGCGTCTTTTCAGCGATGCAGATTAGATGTCATTTACGAAGAGAAAGGGGAATAGCTCTCGCAGAGAACTCAAACTTTAGTTTTTATGCATAATTTGAAAATTATTAATTTCAAATTATTATATATATATATATATATATATATATATATATATATATATATATATATATATATATATATATATATATATATATATATATATATATATATATATATATATATATATATATATATATATTAAAACATAAATATATATATATATATATATATATATATATATATATATATATATATATATATATATATATATATATATATGTATATATATATATATATATAAATATATATATATATATATATATATATATATATATATATATATATATATATATATATATATATATATATATATATATATATATATATATATTACTATTTATATATATATATATATATATATATATATATATATATATATATAACAATAATAACATATATATATATATATATATATATATATATAATATATATATATATATATATAACCTTTTAAGTGGGTGGAGGCTGAGGAAGAGATTGGTGGGGTGCAAAAGAGATGGGTCTCGCAATCTGGTAACATATATATATATATATATATATAATATATATATATGTATATATATATATATATATATATATATATATATATATATATATATATATGAAATACCTGTGTATAAAACTCTAAAAACTTAAATATCCGCTATCCGCATCCACAATCCGCGGATAGTAATTTTTTACTATCCGCATCCACGGATAGTGAAAAATCACTATCCGCTACACCTCTAATATATATATATATATATATATTAATATATATATATATATATATATATATATATATATATATATATATATATATATATATATATATATATATATATATATATATATATATATATATATATATATAAGGGAAATGACGTTTGACTTCGTAAAGAATAAAAGGGAATGACTGTCGAAATTATGATGCAAAATTAATTGAAATTTATTTGTTTTTTTATTTAGTATCCTCAAAATTTTATTATTATTGTTTATTATTATTATTATTATTATGTATTTATATATATGTATTTGATTATTATTATTTCCCTTGCTTCAGAATTGGGGTAGGGGAGGTATTGATTTGTGGTCATCGAATTTGCTTATATCATGCCAAATTTTCCCATTTCATTCCTATGCAGTCATATATGAGGAATTTTGTTTTGTTCTGTAGTAAAGGAGGTCTTTTTGCAATCGAAGATTGTTTTCATTATCATTTACCATTTTCTCACGCCCTATGCCTCAGAATCTGAGAATGAGGTCACCGCCCTTATTGCCACCAAGATTACTACACCCTAGCTGCCCAGAGGCTCGAGGGACTCCCTTTTCCCACACAGCAATCAGTTGCATGTAAACCTCGATTTTAGTTGCATCTTGCTTCTCACAACCAGTGTACTCTTATTTCGTACATTGTGTATATTGTTCTGTGTCTTTATTACCATAAAGCAGAACCATTACCTTTTTTTAACCTTTCATTAATTAATTTTCATCAATGTGATGTATAGTGTTACTTTATAATTTAAGTCATTCTAAAGTAAGTAGTTAATTGTTTGTGAATTGTACAGAAATCGAGGAAGTACCCTTTTATTTTATGGCTTTCACATACAAGTTTAAATAAGTTTGAAGAAGATACATGCATCTCTCCTACTGTCAAATTAGAGTAACGCCGGATGAAACTAGGCCCCGTTACCAGGGTCTTTTTACCAGTTTCATTTAATTGGAGAAACACAAAATCTCTCTCTCTCTCTCTCTCTCTCTCTCTCTCTCTCTCTCTCTCTCTCTCTCTCTCTCTCTCTCTCTCTCTCTCTCTCTCTCTCTCTCTCTCTCTTCTCTCTCTCTCTCTCTCTCTCTCTCTCTCTCTCTCTCTCTCTCTCTCTCTCTCTCTCTCTCTCTCTCTCTCTCTCTCTCTCTCTCCACCTTTGTGTTGTTTTAAATCATTTTTATCTGCTTCAGGACTCTAGAATCTTTTGTTAGTTTCTAGAGAAATGACTCATGTTTTAAAGATATATTGATGTACATTAATGTGTGCATGTTGATAATCTTCGAAATATGGGGAATAAGAAGAAGTTTTTTTTTTTCCACACTACAACGTCATATTAATTATAATATCAAAACATAATTTTTTTCAAGTCAAATCCTTTTTTTTATAAAGCGACTTATTATTTTTTTGATGTTTCGGTGTGTTACATTCGACAAGCAAGTCGCACTTGTCTAAAGACTGAACACATCGAAGCAAATTTAGAAAACTCCCCCTTTATCTCTCCCTTCGATGCAATGGTATCTAAGGAAATTTTGAATCACTTTTAATATAAATTTTGCTGCTGATTAACTAGTTTAATTTCATACCCTTTATGAAATAGGGAGAGGGAGGGAAATTGCATTGCTCTCTTTAGTTTCTCAATACTGCTCCCCAAGCTTTATCGGGGAGAAGAAACTGAGTTTTCGATATATATATATATATATATATATATATATATATATATATATATATATATATATATATATATATATATATATATATATATATATATATATATATATATATATATATATATATATATATATAGATGGTAAATATTGCATATTAATCGCAATTAAGGTTGATGTAAATTAAGAAAGAACATATATTGGGAAGGTAAAGAAATTACTGCCTTCTCTGGGATTAAACCACCGCATGTTGCGGTTCTATCTCTTCAGGTCTTCCCTTCCGCAAGAAAGACTCCCCCCCCCCGCTTACAGCGAGGAAACGTTTTAGAATTTCGGTGCCTCAAACCGGCTGGGCTTGCGGTCGTACTTTTTTGATTTCCCTTGGAATGACTTTTAATTCGGTCGGAAGGGTTCATATAAATGTGCAGAACGCATAACGAAGGTGACTCTTTCTGGCATGGAGACGTACATTCTATACTCTTTCCTTTCAACTATACATAACAAACCTTGGTTTAACTGCGCTTTTTCTCGTGATATTCACCACAGAAACTCTGCCTTTAGGAATTACCGTCGGTTTTAAACTACAGAGTCTCACGCAACTTATATTTCATCCCCAAATCTGTCAAAGTCTATTCTCCGACACTAAAAACTCATTGATTTCCCTAGAAAATAGATTACTATTTTTGGCTAGTCTTCAACACGTCCTTTCTGACATTTTGCACAAAAAAATGTATATTCTAACTTTTCATCTTCCTCTTTCCTTCCTCTAGTATTTTTGACTGCACAACTACCATGTTACCTTCTGCTAAAGCAAAACTCTTCGCTCATACCTATGCCTCTTATTCAACCTGAGACGATTCCGTTGCTTTTCCTCCCTATCCACCTCATCAAGCTTATTTATGAGTAAACATTGCAATTTCATCTTAAGACATTATCTCTGCTCCCCTCTGAGCTTAACACTAAGAATGCGTATGGTCCTGATAGGTATCTCTAGTGGTTCTTGTGCTTCCTTCCGAGCTTGCTCCCTGACTTGGTAAAACGCGTTTCGCCTGTGCTGCCTTTCCATTTCGACATTCTCACTCTGCTGGAAACGAGAATTCAACCTTCTGAATATCGCCCTCTTACTTTAACCCCCGTTTCCATCTAAAGCTTTCTAATCTATCCTTAACATGGTGTTTTTAAAGTAAGAGCACCATTTTCTTTTGTCTGCATTTTTTAAAAAAAAATCTTCAATTGTGATTGAATTATCGTGTAGGTTGAACATTGATAAACTATTATTGCGAATTTAACACTTCAACAACGTGTTTTTGTGATTAAAACAACAACACGCTACCTGTCAAAAGAGTGTCATAATTAGGTGATGTTGATTAACTAGCAGGGAAAATAATATTAAAAATTTGTGATGTTGATTGGTTCCTTCATTCCTCTTCTAATTTGACAGCGCCAGAATTTTCCCAACGGAGTTGAAACGAGCTTATGTTATTGTCAGATGAAGAAATCTGCCGTTATCAAATCGTGGAAACGAGAGGGGAGCTACTTTATATCGCCAAATTTTGACATTATTCTTCCTGGTAGAGCGTCTTAATGCTTAAATAACTGAAACACGTTTTAGGGATGTTAAAATTCATGTAATGAAATGTCAGCGTCTATTCTACATGATAATTAAATCATAATTGCTTTAGAAAATGCTTAAGAAAAAAATGGCGACGAAATAACATGGTGCCCTTAATATAAAATATATATATATATATATATATATATATATATATATATATATATATATATATATATATATATATATATATATATATATATATATATATATATATATATATATATATATATATATATATATATATATATATATATATATATATATATATATATTTAATATATATATATTTATATATATATATATTTATATATATATAATATATATATATATATATTTCTTATATATAATTTAATATTTATGTATATATATATATATATATATATATATATATATATATATATATATATATCTCGTACAGGGCCAATGAGTCTCCCTTTTGTAGGACGTCTGCCCTATATCACCATTGAGCAATGTATCAAAGCAAAAAACAAATATGGAAACCTTTTTATGTAAGTACTAAATAATAATAATAATAATAATAATAATAATAATAATAATAATAATAATAATAATAATAATAATAATAATAATAATAATAATAATAATAATAAAAATAAAAATAATAATAATAATAATAATAATAATAATAATAATAATAATAATAATAATAATAATAATAATAATAATAATAATAATAAAAATAAAAATAATAATAATAATAATAATAATAATAATAATAATAATAATAATAATAATAATAATAATAATAATAATAATAATAATAATAATAATAATAATAATAATAATAAAGTAATGTCTTATTTTATGCAATAAGTTCTAAAATGTTAACATAAAAAGAAATTTCACACACACACACGCACACACAACTACACACACACACACACATATGTTTAAATTTTTCTATAATTATTTTAAATTGATTTTAATTGGCTTATGTTGACCTTTCTAAGCTTAGCAAGTAATTTGTTTGGTTGCAATAAATGTTAATTAATATTATTACTGTAACATTTTTAATTTTCTGATAAAATTAAAATAGTTATTAACATATATCAGCAGCAAAATTTATATTAAAAAGTTTGATCCAAAACTTCCTTAGTTACCATTGAGGGGTGAAACAATTGTGATAATTCACTTAATATATTTGAAAGTATTCAGAAGCATATATATATATATATATATATATATATAATATATAATATAGCATATAATATATATATATATATGTATATATATGTAATATATATAAATAATAATATATATATATATACTGCTCTATATATATATATATGCTGTATATATATATGTATAATATATATATAAAAATATAATATATATATATAATATATATATATATATATATATATATATATATATATATATATATATATATATATATATATATATATATATATAATATATAATATATATATATATATATGTATATATAATAATATATAATAATAATATATATATATATATATATATAATATATAATATATATAATATATATAATAATATATATATGTATATGTAATAATAATATAATAGCAATAATAATAATATATATAACTATATAATAATAATAATATGTATATGTAATAATAATAATAATATATATATATATATATATATATATATATATATATATATCGCATGTTAGGAGAAACTTGACTTTGAGAAGGAGTTATGAAATTTTACATTTAATGTGTTTTCTAATTCAGAAATCAACCCTTGTTTATTGAACGTTAAAATGAGGTACAAATCATAGAAAAAAAAAACAAATGAAAAGAAAAGGAGGGAAAAAAGCGCAGAAAAGTAGTAGTAAAAAAGGAGTAATCTATAAAGAAAAGGAGGTGAAAAAATAATTGATTTAATATTTAAAAAAAGAATTTAAATAAAAGAGAATGTGAGGAGAGATAAGATAAAAACGATAAGTTTGACTTTTACGAAGATAAGCAAAGAAATAAAGGTTTAGGAAAAATAAAGATAGATGAATAGTAAATAAACTTCAAGTAAAAAAAAAAAAAGCTTTAAATATTTTTTTAAATGATTTTAAATATGATTCAGTAATTATTATTTTTTTTATATATAATCAAATGAATATTGGTGTAAAAATACATTTCAAACGGTAGGGTTCAGTATTAAATCATCCAACAATCTACATTTGCAATAAATCTAATAAATATTAAATTTGCAATAAATGCCTTAATTTTCATCCAATTCGGACTAAACAAAGTGCAAAATACAGTTCTGTACAAGCTCTAAAATGTTCACTTTCGCCTGTTTATATATCTCTGTTAATTTTGGTCTTATTGTCAATAAAAAGTATAGCGACTCAAACATTTTTGAATAAAAGTAAAATATTCTTTGTCTAAATGGCTTAAAAATTAAACTATGGGCAGATGAATCTATTATCTAGAATCCCCTCTGATGAAAATATGCTATCTAATACCAATTCCCAACTATGTTCAATTTAGTTGGACAAAAAAAAGATATATTTTTTTTTGTTTTGTCAGAAACGATTTTTGAGGATATCTTTAAATTATTTCATCATTTTACGTAAATTTCCAAAGCGTGTACAATTTATATAAACACGACTATTTTTTTAATTAGAATATATATATATATATATATATATATATATATATATATATATATATATATATATATATATATATATATATATATATATATATATATATATATATATATATATATATATATATATATATATATATATATATTTTATAACCATCCGTTTTTTTGCTGTTAAACAGGAGTAACTTCAAAAACCTGAAATTTTCCCGTAAACAGAAGCAAAATTTCTGGATATACAATTAAATGTGCTCTCTAATCAAGCTGGGTACAACTAGCTGTTGGGCAAACCGTTGGCTATAAAGCAAAGATGCCCTAAATAAAAGTTGTTTATCTTCTTGAATCATATTATTATATCTACCTTAAAAAATTCATGAAAATCGGATGAATAGTAAAAAAAAAAATTTGAATATACGAAAAATATTATAAATTCCCTTTTTTACGTTTTTTCCAAAATTTAAAACTTGATTTTCAAAAAATTTATAAAAAACAGCTACGATGATTTTATCAAATTTGGTCAGCGTATTATATGTAAACCCAAGACTCTAATCTTCAAAATATTTGAAAATTACATGCTTTGATTTTTTGGCCAGGGTTCAGCTTTAGGAAAATATCTCAATGGGACAACTTCTACCATGAATGATTATCATCTTATTTTAGCTTTTATTTCTTCAACATTTTTTTTAAAAAAAGCATAATAATAATGGGTGATTTAATTTGGAGAAATGGAGCTTCACATGTAATTACTAATTGAAATTATATGGTAAATTTTATGTATACGTTGTTATTAAACGTCAATGATAAAAAATAGTTGTGATACTTTTTCCTTCCTAACAACAAACTATCCGGACATTAAGTATTTAGGGCGGTGTAGATTGAGATAATATTACTGGAATTAAACATGAGCAGATATAATTTAAAAATTATGGTTGAAATCATATAATGGAAGAGAAGAAATAGAGGCATGGATTGTGAAATTAGAGATGGTGATAAAGACTTAAAATATCAATAATGAGAATTAAGGTTCTGCCATTATTTACCAGTGTATTTTACAGATTGGTAAGCAAAAAACCAATGATCTCTGTGTTAAAGAAAATAAAAACAAGGCTCAAGGAGCTATTTAGGAAAATCCGTTTGAAGCATACAGGCTTGGTTGGGAAGGTTTGGAAAGGAGAACCTATTTATGTGTTTGTAACAGAAATTTGAAGATTGGCAAGAGCATCAGGAGTAAACAGTGAAGTTTTGATAAATCTAACGTTGATCTTAGATATGACAGATGAAATAGATAACTATACCAAATATCGAAACCTGTAATGTAGAGTTGATAGTGAACTTAGCACAGGCATTAATATCCAATGATGGAATATAAAACCCTAATTTTGAATTTTTAGCCAGCAGCATGCGGTTGCAAGAACCGTATTAATTCAAAATCATTTAACAAGAAATTGGATGCGAAGGATTCGGAACTAGAAAACTTTACACCCGCGTATAAAAACGAAAGAATAAATCGGATAAAGTTTTTCTCGTGTAAGGAACCACATTACAAGAATAATTGCACAAAGAAAACGTGGACATGTTATAAATATGGAAAAAGAGGTCATATTGGTAAATTATGCAGGCAACAAGGAAACGAAGAAGATGTTGTTATTGTACCGGAAATAACTGCTTGAATCTATCGACTGGCATTTTACCGACAATTATATTAAAAGTGCATAACAGAAGAATTACGGGTTTGGTCGTTAGTGGGTGTACAACGAGTAGCATTTAAAAAAAATTATGTGGAATATAAGGAAGAAGAAGAGAGGTTATAGAAGCTTTTGATGGAAAAGAAGATGTTCGGTGAAAGAACTTGTTTTGTGGACATTGAAATTGCTTGAAGAAGCATAAAGGTAACCACAATGATTATAGAAAAGTTGATAGATAAGGTTAATATGATAGTTGGTTTAGATGTTATACAGGAGATAGGCGGAGTATTTATAGCCATAAATAGTGCTCAATTTATGGATGGCAAGGTGAGTAAGGAAAATATTGGAATAAAAAAACAATTGATTCTCTTTTAATTATCCGACGAGCAGCATTACCAGGGGCCTGTAACACAACGGATACAAGTCTTTCAATTGTACCACTTGTAATTTTTTCCCTGTACCTACAAGCCCCGTAACACAAACTTTTTTTAAGACTTGTAGCTACAAGTAAAAATTGTACAAGTTGCAGACCAAAATTACAAGTTTGGCAACATTTGAATTAGGTCTGCTTTGTGTATTTCTGTATTACGAGAGTCTGAAGGTTATAGATAATATTTTATTTGATTTGCTATATTGCTTTTCTTTTGTTTTTCGTACATTTTAAGCTTAAATTTTCAATAAAATTATAAAATACAACCTACGAAAAATCATAACAAATAGGCTTATTTCACACTGTCAAAATTTGTTTCAGATTATCGATAGCTATATCGATATCATTATTATTTTTTGATAATCGATTTATTTCATGATTATCAACGATTTGAATTTATAAACAATATGTACTTAAATAATTTTAAAAATAAAATAAATATTATGCTATAGTATTATTCAAAATAAAATTAAAAAAATAAAATCATCTAAGGAATACAGAAAATTACAATAAAAAGAAAAGTTTTATTGTATATGCACTTGCAAAAAAAATTCTACCCACGTTCTTAGAATTGTACAAATATGCTACAAGTTTTTGTCTTACGTCATCTTTTCTGTAACACAACCTACAAGTTTAAATATTTGTGTTACGGAATTGGTCTACAAGAGCTGTGATTACACTTGTAGCTACAATTTTCAAGTTGCATTCTTGTGTTACAGAAACTATACAAATGTAAGAAAAAATCTTACAACTGTAGGACTTGTAGCCGTTGTGTTACAGGCCCCAGATATGAAAGGAAGGAAGAAAAGGATTTAGTATATGATAACAGTGAACTAAGTGAAAATAACAAAATCGATATGGAAATCAATGATGAGGATTTTGTTGCTAAGTTTGATGAGATATAATGGACAGTAAAATGGAAGTGGAAAAATAAAGATCCAGTTATAAGAAACAGAATTGGAATCAATTCAAATTCCATGAAGGATGATGTAAAAGTAAAATTTGAAAAGGAAGTTTAAAATTGGATTGTGTGTGATGAGGGAATCTTAATACCCCGGAAAGAAAAATTTGAAATTAATGATTTCACTAATGACAATAGAACAGGCATCTAAAAACAAGGTAAGATCTGTTATGGATTTTAGAAAGTTAAACGAAGCAGTAGAGTGTCAAACAGGAGACGAAGTATCTGTGCGTGATGAGACAATTCGTAATTGGAGGAGGGTAAAAGGAGGAAGAAAAATTGTTTATTTATAAGCCTCGTATCTTCAAATAAGTGTTGACCCAGACTTTTGGAGTTTCAATTTGAAAATTTTAATGGAAGAACATATTGCCTAAAGAGACTGTGATTCAGCCTTAACAGCGCGCAGAGGATAATGACAAAAATACTAAGAAAGTGAGAGAATGAGATATTACAGTAGATGCGGTACGGATTCGTATATTGATATATAATTTTGAATGAAGATATTGTGAAGGTATAAAGAGTGAGTGATCATTTATTAAAGTTTGAATTGGAAACGAAGCTACCTGAGAGTATAATAGGTGGAATTGTATTAGATATAAGATTGGACCATAATAAAGAAAATGAGGTTATGTTCAAAAGAGGTAATGAAATCTCGAGCATTGATATTAAAAGCGAAATAACAAGAAGAGAGTTGTTATCAATCTACAGAAAATTGATATGGCATTATTCGGTTGCAGGTTGGTTTAGTTATATGTGTCATAAAAGAGTTGCGGAAGGGTATAAATTCGATGCAAATTAGGGAAAAAAATGCAGAAAATATCAAGAGTGTGACTGAAACGGTGAAAAATCAATTCCAGTTTGAGGGAACATGGTGTGTAAATAATGTAAATGAGGGAACAATTTAGATCGATGCAAGTAACTTAAATATCGGAGTGGTATTGGAAATCAAGAATAAAATTGCAGAGGATGGATGTTGGTTATGAATTACCATTGATTTTTCTCAAATTAACGTTGCCGAATTGGATGCGGCAGTGAAAGGAATGAACATGGCGTTAAAATGGGGATTGAAGAAAATAGAAATTAAATCAGATTCAGAAACAGGGTAGATAAAAATTTGATAGATTGTAACCAATGAAAAAAGACTAAAGGTATTTCTGTATTAAGTGTAAAAGATAGAAAAATTTCAATATGGAGTTTAAAAATCTTTTCGTTTGTTAAATCAGAAGGAAATAAGGCGGATGTTTTAACTAGAGTATATAAGAAATGGTTGGTGAATGCAGATAAGACAAAAAATACATTTAAGGAAAACGATGAAAAATCTTCTATGTGTTTAAATAATATAGAGAAGCTTCATCAGAACAATCATTTTGGTGTTAAATAAAAACTTTGTACATAACTAGATTATTCGATAAAGATACAGAAATAAAGATACAATAGAATGAATAAAGAACTGTAATAAGTGCCAGTTAACTGAATCTTAACCGATATGATATATTGGAGGGGTATTGAGTGTAAATGAAAGCTGGAAAAAAATAGCGGTGGATGTAAGACAATTGTTGAAAAAAATTCCTTCCAGTAGTGGATTGTTGGAAAGCAGGGTTGCGTTGTAGAAAGAAATCAGTAGCGATGGGGCAAATATTATTACTAGGGTAATGGAAGAAACATTTTTGGAGAGAGGCACTTTGAGAAAATTTTGGTTGACAACGGAACATCATTCAGATGGTTCAAACTTAGGGAAATGTGTAAAAAAAGATAGAACGTAAAAATAAATTACAGATCTGCTTTTTAGAGAAAACTTCAACGGGATTGTGTAATGTAATCATAGGATAATAAAAAGAATTGCATTTAGAAGTGAAATTTCCATTCGGAAGTAGGCGTTTTGGCCTAATTTTCTACCAAAGGAAAGAATGAATGGAAGTGATCTCCGTGCAGTAATATTTATAGATGCAGTTGGAGACATCTAAATGAAGAGAAAAATTCATGCAATAAACGAAAATTGCAGGTTGAAAAATATCATATTGGAGAGAAGGTTTGAATCAAACCTCAAAATGGGAAGTTCTTTTTCAAGATGTAAGAAAGGAGAAATAAATGGCGTCTTGCCTGGTAACAAGTTTTCAGTTGGCGAAAATCCTCGTCATATTTTGGACGAAAGGAAATTTCGTGATTAATTGGGTCTAATTAATCCCGGGGAGGTGTGGTATAATATGAAGAAATGGAGCTTCATATACAATAACTAATTGAAATTATAATAAGGTAAAATTTATGTATTTGTTGTTAATAAACTAAACGTCAATGACAGATAAGAGATAGTTGTGATACTTTGGTAATAGTTGAGTTTAACAGATTCTTAAAAAATCGATTTTTTAGGAAAATCAATCGATTTGTAGTTATACCTATGAAACACCGTTGTCAAATTTAATTTTCGGCAGCACTAAAACACGAAGCCTATGACGAAGCCATGCTTAAACCGCTACTAATGATATCTAATAACCTAACAACACAATTTTATTTGATAAAAGTGAAAAGAAAACTTCTTTTGCAATAAAGAGCTTCACAGCAAATCATAATTATTTATTTATATATATATATATATATATATATATATATATATATATTCATATATATATATATATATATATATATATATATATATATATATATATATATATATATATATATATATATATATATATATATATATATATATATATATTTAAAAATGGCCAGGAAATTATCCTTTAAAGGGTAGTTAACCGATATATATCGAACGAACAATGTAATCGATTTTCGATTATTTCAAGGCAAAAGTGCGAAAAGGTTGCCAATAACAGCTTTTTTTTTTTTAAAGAATACCCAAGATTAAATAGCAAAGATTGAAAGAGTCAGGGTCTCTCGGCTCAGCGGGGGACGAGGGGGACTTTGTCCCCCTCTGTCCCACCGTCGGCTCGAGCCCTTAATAATATTGTTATAAAAAAAATTTTTAAAAATTAACATATAAAAAATAACATGATAAAATAAAACAACATGTGCAACTATTCCGTTCGTTCTATTGGAGTTTTAGCTAACACGTGACACTGCTGGCTGCATGAGCAGAGTTGCGCGATTGTCGATATTATGCCACTTTTTTTTGTAATTTCCTTTTAAAGGATAAGTGCTCATATATATATATATATATATATATAGCAAAGAGCAGCAGCAGTAGAAAGAGTTATATATATATATATATATATATATATATATATATATAATATATATATATATATATATATATATATATATATATATATTATAATAAAAGCCTTTAAAGAGAAACTTGTAAATAATTTAGAAGAGTCGGTATTTTATCTAAAGTAAGATTTATTATTATTAATATATTAAAGCACAAATTTTCGTTTCTTGTTCGGAAACCTCATCAGGTGCAGTTCTTTGTAAGACTAAAGTTGGGGTAATATTAACAATAAAAATTTAAAAGTAATTTATATTTAGATTTAAGATTTTTTATAAAAATTAGTTGAAGTTCATAATGTTGTTAAGAGTGGTAATATTGAATTCGCCTTTTTGTCTATTGTAATTATTGGTATTAAGGATGCAGTAGGATTCAAATAGTTTTCTTCTGTGTAAATCTTTTGAATGTAAGATAGGTCACACAGCCAATGTCCATATGGGTTATGGAACGATGTAATGTAAGGGCAGAATATTGATTGTTATTGGTGTCATATTTGTGTTAAATATTCACGCTTAAATCATGAGTTTCGCCGATGTATAAGGAGTTGCAATGAAGGCAAGGAATTTTATAAACACATTGGGGTATGGTAGTGGGTCGATTTGATTACCTTTTCTCTATTTTTAACAAACTTTCCTACCCGAACTTCATTATACAACGTGCACTTAAACTAGCAAAAATCCTTCTATCAACCGCACACTCACAACCACTCTAAAAACAATCCTTTTTACCCATTCCTAACATTCCTCTTAAACAATTAAAAAACATCTTACCCAATAATCTCACCTCTTCAGGAAATCTACCCCTCAAAGCTATTCTTAGACCTAACATAAATCGACCCACTACCATACCCCAATGTGTTTATAAAATTCCTTGCCTTCATTGCAACTCCTTATACATCGGCGAAACTCATGATTTTAAGCGTAGACTGTACCAAATATGACCTTACCAATGACAATCAATATTCTGCCCTTACATTATATCGTTCCACACATAACCACACTATAGACATTAACAACATGACTCCTATCATACATTCAAAAGATTTACACAGAAGAAAACTATTTGAATCCTACTGCATCCTTAACACCAATAATTAGACAAAAAGGCGACTTTAATATTAATCCCACTCTTAACAACATTATGAACTCCACTAATTTCTATAAAAATCTTAAATCTAAAATATAAATTACTTTTAAATTTTTATTGTTAATATTAAATTTAACTTTAGTCTTACAAAGAACTGGACCTGATGAGGTTTCCGAACAAGAAACAAAAATTTGTGCTTTAATATATTAATAATAATAAATCTTACTTTAGATAAAATACCGACTCTTCTAAATTATTTACAAGTTTCTCTTAAAAGGCTTTTATTATAATTTATATCTATTAGCGATCATTGCGGAATACTTATATATATATATATAGTAGTATAGTATATATATATATATATATATATATATATATTTATTTTTATATATATATATATATATATATATATATATATATATATATATATATATATATATATATATATATATATATATATATATATATATATATGGTAAAAGTCTAGAACGTGTGTCGCACTAAGAAAACGATACTAATCATTTTGGAAAATATACGAATCATTTTGGAAAAAAATTTTTAAAATATAATGAAAAAATTTAAAAAGGATATATATTTTTTTTTCACTTCACACTAAGCGAACAAAAATTATTAGGCTATGGCAATTTATTTCCTTTTAAATTTGTCTTATGTACCTAAAGTTTGTAAGACATAATTATGAATGTATAGGTACCATAACCGAAATAGTTTCAGACGATATTTTATTAATTTTTACAAGCTAATAACCTTATTTTAAAGTGAGAAAAATTGTGAAATATGTAGGAATAAATGTAGAATATTCAAGATAAAGGAAAAATTCTTCTTCAGGTGTTCGTCAAGAAATTGCAATAAATTCTACACGGTTTCGCCTTCGAACTTTTGGCTACATAACGCAAAACTGTCATACAAAAATGTACTTTTTTTTTATTTACATTGCTAATGAATGTCAAATAAAGAGCATTCTTAATTTAAGTCAACAAACATGTGTAGACTGGTTAAGTTTTTGTCGAGAGATTTGCATTTTAGAATGCATGCAATTTAAAAAGAATAATTTTACTTCCCTTTGCACTTTGGTATTACTTTAACTAAAGGAATACCATAGGGTAAACCACAAAGATAGCAGGAGTCGGGGTCTCTCGGTCCCGGTGGAAGACGGGGGGACTTCGTCCCCTCTGTCCCCTGTCGTCTCGAGCCCCCTTTAAAAATACTTTTTTTTTAATATTTCCTGACAAATAAATGCATAAAAACAACTAAAAAAATTAAAATAAAAACCCCTCCTTAAAATTTTCCGCTGATTCCAAATATATAATTTGCTTGGACCTCATGGGTTATACCGGAACTAAAAATAAAATTAGTCTGAAAAGTTTGCAACCCTGATTTATTATCAAACAAAGTAATACAAAAATATTTTTTTAAAGAAAAAATAAAAAGAACACAATTTGTTGGTTTAGACTTTAGAGAACTTCACTTTCTCATATATATATATATATATATATATATATATATATATATATATATATATGTTATATATTTATGCAGTATATATATATAGTTATATAGTATATATATATATATATATATATATATATAGCAGTTATTTATATATCCACATATAACCATATATATATATATATATATATTATATATATATATATATATATATATATATATATATATATATATGGTGTTCCTAAAAGAAGCATCATATATATCTCGAAAACTAAGATGGGTACAAGAAAACTGATAACATATATGGAATCAAAGTATGAAAATTTTGTATGGAAAATGAAAAAAAAAAAATTTTTTAATTTTTTTTTATTTTTTTTTATATCTCCAAAACTACGATAGGTATTAAAGAAACTAATAACATATTTAGAATCGGCGCATATGAAATATGTATGAAAAAGAGATTTTTTTTTTTTTTTAACTAAAAGAATACCCCAGGGTAAACCGCAAAGCATGCAAAGAGTCGGGGTCTCTCGGCCTCCTGGGGGACGACGGGTAGGACTATTTCCCCCCGGAGAGGGCTCGGAACCCCGCTCTGGTATTTGGGTGTCGCGGGGTTCCTCCGCCCCTACGGGGGTAATGGAAAACGTCCCCTCTGTCCCCACCGTCGGCTCGAGCCCCTAAAAAGGGTAAATACGATTCCTATTTTGTCAGAAGTTTTCAGGACATTTTCTCCTTTTTCATACAAATTTCGTACAAATTTCAAAAATGCTGATTCCATATATGTTATTAGTTTTTATACCTATCGTAGTTTTTGAGATATAAATAAAATAAAAAAAAAAAAATTTTTTTTTTTATTTTTCCAAACAAATTCAAACGCGATTCCATATATTTTTTCAGTTTTTTTTGTACCTATCTTAGTTTTCGAGATATCATGCGGGTAACTTCTTTGTTTGCCTATATATATATATATATATATATGGTATATATATATATATATATATATATATATATAGCAGAGTATATAGTATATATATATATATACAGTAAATATATATATATATATATATATATATATATATATATATATATATATGGTCAGCCTCTAGAAGAGCCACAACCCATATCTCAAAAACTACAACAGCTACCGGGAAAAGGAATACATTGCTGGAATGTTGGTACAAGTTTGCCCTGGAAATGCAAAAAAAAAAAAAAAAAATCTCAAAACTACAATAAATACAGCGAAAAGAAACACATTTTTGGAATCCTGGTAAAATTTTTGAATATGAAAACAAAAAATAAAAATTAAAAAATTATTGTTAATAATTATAGTAATATGATTAGGAGAGCCTATTTAGAGACCTTTATTGGTTACTCGTTAAAATAAATAGACTTTCTATTAAATTTTGCTTTTTTTTAAACTAAAGAATACCAAGGGTATATGGCACCGATAGTAGTGGAGTCGGGGTCTGGCCTCTGGGAACTACGGTAGGACTACCCGCCTCCGGGAGGGTCTCCGGAACCCCCGCTCTTGGTATT